>NW_020769327.1:587165-606974 GCF_900518735.1 Pseudonaja textilis | reverse complement strand
GAGTAGAGTAGAGTAGAGTAGAGTAGAGTAGAGTAGAGTAGAGTAGAATACAATAGAATAGAATACAATAGAACAGAACAGAACAGAAAATATGGAATGGAATGGAATAGAACAGAATAGAACAGACTAGAACAGAACAGAACAGAAAATATGGAATAGAATAGAATGGAATAGAATAGAATAGAATAGAATAGAATAGAATAGAAAATATGGAATAGAATAGAATAGAATAGAATAGAATAGAATAGAATAGAATTCTTTATTAGCCAAGTGTGATTGGACACACAAGGAAACATAAAGAAAAAATAAAATACATTCATCCAGAATCATAAGGTACAACACTTAGTGATAGTCGTAGGTTACTAAATAAGCAATCAAATCATGCTAGGGAGCAAATAAAACAATATAAATTGTAAAGATACAAGCAACACGGTTGTAGTCCTACGTGGTGACTACATGAAAAAAAAGAAAAGAAAGAAAATATAAGAAGAGGGAGGTGGCTGGTTTATACAAGGACCGGGGAATGTGGGGGAAAGAATAAATATTGGTGGTTTTTTTTGAATGTGCTAAAAAGGAGGAGGGACGTGAAGTCTCCCCAGGCGCCGGGTTTCTACAGGGCAGGAGGGCGGCGGCGGCAGCAGCGCGAATGAACTGGATGGAGGACCTGGCAAATATCGGGGTCTCCAGGAAGGGGGGGGAGGCAATCGGAGAAAGCGGGGAGAAAGGGCTCCAGGTTCCTTCTGTCTGTGTGTGTGTGTGTGTGTGTGTGTCGTGAGATACAGAGTTGCCGGCTGCGCTAACAGAAGCCCCTTTGTGCAGCTCCTTCGCCGGGTGCCCTTTTTGTGTTTATATTTTATATACATCTATCCATAGATTTATATTGATATTTTGCATTGAAAAGCAAGGCGGGGGGGCGGGGAGAGAAGGAACTATCCGCTTCCCCACCGCCACCTTCCCGGCCTCGCCGCCGCCGCCGCCGCCGCCTTCTCGTGGCCTCGGCTCGTATTCCCTTTTGTTGCAAGCAAGCGATCGATTCCCCGCTACTACCACTACTCCTCCGCCGCCGCTGCCTGCCTCCTCCTCCTCCTCCTCCTCCGCTCTTTTCTCCAAAGGCTGAACCCGCCCCCGCAGCCAGCCAGCCAGCCAGCCAGCGAGAAAGCGAAGGCAAGGAGCGAGCGAAGAAGGCACGAGCGCGCCATCCCACGCCACCTCGCCTCCGCTCGCCCGGCTGCTGCCTGGCCTCAAGGGCCGGCTGGAGACCCAGGGAGGAGGAGGAGGAGGAGGAGGACGGGCCAGCATCCGAGGGGCCGGGCCGGAGCGGATCGGGCGTCGGCGGCGTCGGGCGGCTGCGCTGCGCCCTCCCCTATTGTCTCCGCTCCGGCTCGGGACTGGCTCGGGCGGCCGTCGGCGCGGCACAGCGGGCTCGAGGCGCCATGGTGGTGAGTGAAGGCTCGGGGTGGGCAGGGCAGGAGCGGGGTCTGTCCGTCCGCCCGGCTGTCTGGCTGGGGAGGGGGCGACGGCGGAGGGCTGGGCAAGCCCGGCTCTCCCGCTGCCGCGACATGATGCACCTGTTACCATCGGAACCCAGAAGGGGCGCCCCGCGCGACCCAGCCCCGCCGCGACGCGACGCGCTGACTCGGCTCGCCGACTCTCGCGCGTGGTTGCATAAGCGGCCAGAGATGAAAGTCTCCGCGAACCTCAACCTCAGACCCTGCCTCCTCCGGACCCCCCCACTCCCCGCTCAGGTCAGGAGTCCGGGTGGGGGCGGCTCATTCCGAGGGGATCCCCCCCATCCCGTCCCCGAATCGCCCCTTTGCCCAATGCCTTTCCTCTCCCCAGCTCCAGGGAACCAGGCATAAGGGAAAAGTCTTTGAACTCATTAAGATCTGGGCAGTGCCGACGGTTTGGATGTCCTCAGGAGACCCCCCCCAACCAGGCTCAAATGGCTCTGCCCAGGAAACACTTTATTTTTTTATTATTAAAATAAAAAAGGTCCCTCAGAAACATCTCCAAGCCTTCCTTACCTTGGCTATCTTAAACGTTAGATCGGATCTGCATCTGGTAAATATTAGGTTGGAGCCACATATTCCCCCATTACCTTTCTCCACTTTACATAAGCTCAGTTCTTGGGAAGCTGTTACCATGAGTTCCCTGGCCTGGTCAGCTGGATTTGCACTCTTAAGAAGCAAGAAAGGCAGAAATAGGCCATTCATTAAGAGGAGGAATGGAAATGTCAATGATGCCAAGTGGAATATTATCCTATTTTCTGGCTGGACACTTTCTTCCACCGTGTTATCTTCAAAACCAACAGGCAAAGTTTCCTGATATTTGGGGTTTAATAGAAACATCTAATACAAAAGGCATTTCTTTCCATCTAGCTTAACCCAGTCAGATCCAAAGGCCTCATTTTTGTTATCTTCCCATTCTGGTGCACCACCTCCTATCATCCACAGCAGTGGTAATGGTTTATGAGAGCTGGAATGTAATACTTCAAGAAACCCAGCATAATTCTGGCTCACATATCCTATTCAGTGCTATTTTGCTTTAGCTATGGTTGTTGAATAAGCCTCAGTATCTTCAAGCTATGGGCTAAAGACATAAACCATGATTTGTAAACATCAGTAGCTGGATATATGTAACCTACATCAAGCTGGTCATATAATGGTTTTAGACTTAGAGTGATAGATGAATCTATTCATTCGTATCTCATTCTATGTATACTTTGGCTGAGTGGACAGGAATAATGCTTTTTTTTTTTTTTAATCTGTCCAAAAAGAGTAAAACATGGCTTAGGATGGGCTTGGTTTCACAGGCTGTCCTCCTGCTATTCAACTATTCAACTAATCAAACAGGTTTTGCAGATTTTTTTGAAACAGATCCAAAAATCTGTAAAGCTTTTTTTCCCCACCAGCTATGACGCATGTATATACCATAAGGAAGGGTCATTTTCTTGGATTGTTTTCAGAACTGTCCACCCTCGTAACTACCTAGCTTTATTCTTTTGAGCAGAAGAATATTCTCAGCTATGCTTCCTATGTTGTCCCAGTGCCATCCCCCGCTTGTCCTACTCTTTCTTCCTATCCCCTTAGAGATAATGTTTCCCCCTTCCACCGCATAAATGTGAACCCACATAAAAAGGTTAATAAGTCCTGTTTCATATTTATTCTAAAACAGGAACAACATCCTCTATCCCTACATATATATGCACAGTGAACATGCAAATGTAAGATGAATAAACAAATCCTTGCTTAAGATCTAGGTCAGTGTTTCTCATTCTTGGCAACTTGAAAATGCGTGGACTTCAACTCCCAGAATTCCCCAGCCAGCATAGTGAGAATTCTGGGTGTTGAAATCCACACATCTTCAAACTGTTGAGTGTTTGGGGTTAAGAAACACTGGTCTAAGCACAGAACACAATGGCAATCAGGTTCAGGGATGACTGGGATTATTCCTGGAAGAGCCTTATCATTGAGTAGATTGAGATGGGCAGTGCCTTGGATAGCAGCTCATCCCCAACTCATTATATGTGGACGCACCTGTATTCCTTATGTTGGAGCCAAGCAACCAAACCCATGTTCACTAAGTTAACATTAATCTCACCTTCCAACACCCCCCCACCCCCATGTAATGGACAATTTTGGCCTACTGCCATTAAAGTAAGAGCCATTGGCCAGTAAAGTCAGTAAGAAACAAGTAAGCCAATGGGCCATCACTAGAGAGATGGGCACCACAAAAATCTAATCAACAAACAAACAAACTTGGCTACAAGGTAAGCAAGCTCTTCTTGGTTAACCTTGGCTGTTGTAGTTACCCGTTGCATGCCGTATTCTGACAACCAATGCTGCTCAAATCCTGACCTGAACTATTAGGATAGAAAAAAAAAGTGCCTCTTATTTTATCATTGTTCAGTGTCCCATTTTGCTTTTCTAGAAATGTGTACCTGATAGCTACATCTATTTGAAATGACAGGGTTTTTTTTAGATAGTGTAGAAAGACCATAAATACTGTCTTTCCCAACTGTGAGAGACAGAGAAAGATACACAAATGATAAATCTTGCACTGCTTTTTAAGAAATCTTGGTTGAAAAATTCTTAGTTTGGGTGAAAAGGTGATGATCATATTGGAATATTGTTGTATGTTGCCCACTTGAGAGGAAGTTAATCCAGTACTAATGATAGAAGGGAATATTTGTAATTTGGGTTGAACTTGTGATGTTCTTGGTGCTCTCTGAGCCTGTGGGTTTTTTTTTCCAGACATTTCATTACCAAACTAGGTAACATCATCAGTGCAACGTTAGTAACCTACTACTCTTCACTCCTCTCTCTCTCTCTCTCTCTCTCTCTCTCTCTCTCTCTCTCCACAATTGTTACCATTCTTCACGCTTGTGTTAAGCTCTACTATAGTGGAATATTTTTTATTTTGCTTTCATAAAGATTGGTCCTTTGGGAATTAACTAGAATTGGGCAACTTACACATTTGAGGACAGCTTAACCATTCACTCAACTGATTGACTTAGATGGAGAACTAAAGTTTACCTGCCAAAATACGTTCTAAATCAAGGGTCTTCAAACTTGACATGTTTAAGACTTGTGAACTTCAACTCCCAGAATTCCTGAGTTAACGTGACTGGTAGAGGAATTCTGGTAATTGAAGTCCACAAGTCTTAAAGCTGTCAAGTTTGAAAACCCCTATTCTAAATAAATGCAGAGTTTGGAAAAGAAAGGAGCCCTGGGTACTTTAAATGATTTCAAAGACATTTGAGTGTAGAGTGAGTTTTTGCAAAGACTTTATGAAATGCTTTAAAAAAAAATGACACCTGTTATGGAGAATATTCAGAATGTGATGAATGTTGACAATCCCAGTTGATTCTTCTACATACAGTAAAAACAGCCTCAGCTACACATATCATATGTGAAGATTGACAATCTTCTATAGCTTTCCAGATAACAATTTTATTGCCAGCTTCAGCTAAGACTTGACTTACTTTAACCTGGTTTCTAGTTGATGGAAGAAACCAGGTGTTGAATGTTACGTATAATCAGTTTTTAGCTTTTCACAATCTGTAATGAAAAGCGCCATGTGGGTTTGAGATATTGCTTTAGAAAATTGATGATGGAGCAAGATTAGATATTAAATGCCGAACAAGTCAGAGAGGTACTTTCCGTGGAAACGCACACAGTAGGGAAAAACAATTTTAGGAAGAAAAGATTGCTTTTTTGAAGATCGATAGTGGCCTTGCTTATCAGTTTGGGGCATAATTTTATAGGTAGCAGCAAATAAAAGGAAGTCATCATCATGGGATATGCAACAGTGGCATTTAAAAGGCAGTTTCTTTTTCAATATCTACTCCAGATTTCCAAATGGTACACAACATTTGTTGCAATGCCTGAGGAAATAAGATTAGTGTTAGAGTTTTCTTGTATCAACATGGTTTGTAAAGAACGAAGCCAAAGAAACACAAGAGTGTTGATCAATGGTATTTATTAGCAAAAAGGTTGAGAATGTAAATCCAACATCAAAATAGAGTTCCAGCAAGAATTCTGTTTTCAGATTTTATATATATATACTGTATTTTTGATGTATAAGAGTTGAGTCTTTAGGAAAGGTGGTGAAATCATGCATCTGTTCTATATCACTAGACATTATAACAATTTGCTTATTATGCTTATGAGTTGACTTTAAGTACAAATCAGGATTTTGTAAATGGAAACCCTCTGATTCATTTAAGAACCTTAAATGAATTGAACTGAATTAGCATTAATGTATTGGTGTGACTCAGTTTACAGAGATTTGGGCTCAATTGCTCATTGGTTATATCACACTTACTGGGTGATCTTGGCCGGAGAGCATATCTCAGCATATTTCCATGCTCTGTAAATGTATTTGTTTATTTTCTGTTTATTATCTTGTAATAATAATACCAACATTCCCCAGTTCAATTTTCAGCAGATCCTATGGAAATGTGATTACGATTTAAAAGTCTTCTCAAATTTTCTACCTTGCTCTTCGATCCCAGTAGATTCTGAGCATGGCTTATGAGGCAAATTAAATTAGAGTAAATAATTTTTTTAAATGACTGTAAAGAAGTAATTAGTTGACAGAGAAAATCCAATTTTTTTTACCTGTTGCTCTAAAGATGCCAAACAGCATCAGGTAGATTTGAAGATAGAATTCCAGACCTGGCTAATTCCTTCCAAACAACCCTACACATACACTAGATTCATACATCATAACTAAATTTTAATGTGAATTTTGTGGTTCTGACTTAAGGTAGATACTTAACGTGTAGTGTGGCTTATAAACAATGGGGTCTATAAACCAATTGCAGTTGTTCAATAAACTATGTGTAGCAACTCTCTTCTTTTTTTCTCTTGGGGGGGCCCAGATGGACTTTTGCCTGCTTGGTTGGAAACTTCTTTTCCCTTCAAGTCAGTGGTGTGTTTCAAATATTTTTTAACCACCGGTTCGGTGTGTGTGGCTTGGTGGGTGCACTTTGCGCATGCACACACACTTCGTGCACACACATGCACCAAATGTGCACTTTGCGCATGCACAGAGGTGTTTTGAGTCACCTCCTGCAATCCTGCACTCTCCCTGACGCTTCAGCAGTGCCGCGTGGCAATTGCTGCCCTGCGCAAAGCAACTGCGCTTCAAAAGCAGGACATAAAGGTTAGTATGGGAGCCCAGGCGGGCGGTGGGGCCCAACAGCAGAGCGTCTTAGAGAATCGGTTTGGTCAATGCTGCTCATCACCGCAACCGGCTTGGCCGAACTGGGCCGAACCGGTAGAATACCACCACTGTTTCAAGTTCCATTCTCTTTATCAACTAACAGGGCCTTATAGATACCTCGGTCTAGGCATTTAGCGCTAAATTTGGAGGATGGTTTTTGTTCTCTGACCACACTCCTAGGAAAGGAAAATTAAGGGGAGAAGAGGAAAAATTATTCAATTACATTGCAGGTTCTTTTCATAACAATAACATTGAACAGCTTAATTAATAGTGTCCCACTGAAAGTTTCAAAGCCACTTTGAGTCAGAAACCCTACACCATCCAGCAGGTCTGCTGGCTCATATCATGGCCTCCAGGGTAGTGGATATTTTGTCTCACTTTTGGAGAAGGTCTCCACCCAAAAACAATTCCTTGTGCTCCTTCTTCACTCAGGTGATTCTCTCCAATAGAAATAAATGTGCAGGATAGATAGTAATTCTTATCTCTTCTAGTCCTGGCCTTTTAGAGCAATCTTCTTTCAGCTTGATCCTGTCAGGTGTTTCGAGTAATAATTCTTACGTATCACCTGCCCAAATTGGCCATGATGTGAGTTGTAACTCAATATGTCTTGAGGATGCTCAGGAACAGAAGGTTTAAGGTTGGAAGATCAAAAACAGCTCCTGTATGACATGAAGATCACACAGATTTTGGATTTCTGCTTAAATATCCAAAAGGTTTAAGAGCCAGATGGTGGCCTCAGAAAGCATTCTGTTTCTCCAGAAATGCGTAGTAAATATAACACAGGAGATGACATCACCACACTTCACCACAGACCAACTAACAGCCTGGAAGGAGGAGCTGGGGAATGGCAAAACCAATACACATGTGATTTTGCAACCTATGATTTTGAAAGAGAAAAAAAGGAAGTGTTGGTGGCGTGAAGCTTGCACAGCGACCTGTCAATTTCCGCCTATACTGTGGCTTACATTAACAACAATATAGTTTTTGTGTCGTGAAAGGAATGGCTCTGCTCAGCTTTGATCCCACTTTAAACAGAGGGCTTTCTTCAGTTATTAACACTTTAGCAGTTCATTAGATTCTACAAAGTGCAAATGAGATGTGGAGATGGTGAGAAACTTGGAGAAAAGCTCTATAAGGAAGAATGGGAGGGTAGAGTTAAGCATCAATTTGATAGATGATTTCAAATTTTTCAGATTTTTCAAATTTCAAGCCAGCATGGAATTCTGGGAGTCCACATGTCTTAAAGTTGCCAACATTGAGAAACACCGTTTTACAAGGCAGTAGACTAATAGAATAATAGAATGGTAGTTGGAAGGGACCTTGGAGATCTTCTAGTCCAACTCCCCTGCTCAAGCAAAAATCCCTAGAACATTTTGGTCAAATGGTTGTCCAATCTCTTCTTAAAAACCTCCAGTGTTGGAGGAGCACCCACAACTTTTGAAGACAAGACTCACCTCGAGAATCTCAAAGCAGGAATTCCAGAAGTTGGATTTTAAAGGAGTAGATCTCCTGAAGGACTAGATTACCTTTCAACTCTTCAAGGCCAATTGTGAGCTCATCCATAGTACCATTGGAATCAAAATAGCAATAGCACTTAGACTTATATATCGCTTTACAGTGCTTTACAGCCCTCTCTAAGTGGTTTACAGAGTCGGCCTATTGTCCCCAATAATCTGACTCCACATTTTACCCACCTCGGAAGGATGGAAGGCTGAGTCAACCTTGAGCCTGGTGAGAATCGAACTGCCAAATTGCAGTTCGGCAGTCAGCAGAAGGAGCCTGCAGTACTGCACTCTAACCACTGTGCCACCGAGGCTTTTGCTAAAATGATACTCTTGTAGTATTGCACTCCTCTTGCTGGTTCTCTTCCATTTATAGTTTATTGGAGGATACCTATATATCTTCTCTTATGCTATGCAGAAGTCAGTAAGTAAATCAGCTACCGCAATTATTGGATTATTGGACCTACACTGGGAAGTGCCAGCATTGGGAATCACCTTTGAGTTGCCAAGCTCATTGGACCACCCTCTTTGGGAGCCACCCTCTTTCCTTCAGCATCACCTACCTCACAGGGTTCTTACAAGGACAAAAGGAGGAGTATCCATATTTTTATGCCATTGAGTTATTTGGAGGATGGTTGAGATAACAGTGACGATAATAATTTTAGTAGTTAGCTTTCAATGGAGGTATATTCTGCTAATTAAATATACATTCTTGTCTGGTCAGAAACACTTAAATTGGACGCTGTGCCACACAGCGTAAACATTTTTTGCTGTAATACATTTATTCTTCAAGGTGTTAAAATACTATGTTTCCCCCCAAATAAGACTCTGTCTTATATTTTTTTTGCCACCAAAAAAGGCATCAGGTCTTATTTTCAGGGATGTCAGCCACTGACTAACCTCACTTGCACGCGTCGCCCCTGGCCTCCTTTTCACTGTCAGAGGCCTTCAGAAATGTCTTCTGCAGCCAGAAAGTCTTACCTAAAGACCCCTGTGGCCAATAACAGAGCTCCAGATCAATCTGGAGCTTTGTTATCAGCTACAGAGGCCTTCAGGAAAGCCTTGCTGGCTGCAGAAGAAATGGGCTGTCAAGGCAGGTGTCAGGGTGTGCGAAGCCTGGCTACAACTGTCCAAAGGTAAGTAGTAGGGCAGCTCCATCCATGCCCCCATCCCCAGCTTAATTTTTACCCCTGCTCTGGTGTGGGCGGGATCTTAATTAGGGCTTATATTGGCGGTAGGGCTTATATTGGGCACACATATAAAAAATCAAGTTAGGACTTACTTTCAAGGGAGGTAATATTTTCGGGGAAACAGGGTAACCTTTGCCCGTTTGCAACAGTATATGACCAGAGATATCTAGAATGATAACGCCTTTTCCTTGATCTTTCTCGAAGCAGATTTGAACATTACAAAAAATCTCAACAGGACATGATTTACTTGCTTTTGATATAGGATGGCAAAAATTGGAATTGGGTTATTACATTTTTGGAGGCTATTTGGAAGAGAAAGAGAGAGAGAGAGAGAGAGAGAGAGAGAGAGAGAGAGAGGATGTGTCAGATAAATGCATTTCTTCCTGTGCAGCTACTCAAGAATTTCTGGAACATATTTGAGGAGTGGAGCAGGGGAAAGGGGGGGAAGGGAAGAAAAGGAAATTCTGTTGCATAAGCGGAAGTCCACTCACACCACATCTGATAACAATCCCTGGGATTATCTTCTTGAGCCCCCATGAAATTTCTCTGACAGCTATTTCTTCTCTTGGGTGCAGAGTGGAAATTGAGCGAAGACAAGTGACCTCAGGAGAACATTTGTGAATCACGCAGCATGTGATAAGTTAAATTTGTGCATGCTTTTTCTTGTTTCTAACCATGCAGGCTCGGAGTACAGACAGCATTGATGCAACAGGCGAGGGACAAGTCCGTACTTTGGGCAACGCTACCAGTAACCTCAAAGGAAAACCAATCAAGAGGTAACTCGGAGGCAGAGGAAGTGCTGGGGAGCATGGGCTTGTGATGTGCGAGCAGACTTTGAGTTTTGTCAGCTCCTCCCAGATGGAGGGCATTTAACATCTCACTACAAAGATAATCTGCATTTTTTTTCTCTGTGCCACAGTATTTTATTTGCCACAGTAGAAAGAAAAATAGAAGTAGCCAAATTTAGAAGGGTTCTAAATTTAGTTTAGCTTAGTTTAGTTTAGTTTCTTGTTATGCACCTCATACAATGAAATTAAATGCCATCTTCAGTATACATTATACATAAAAAACAACACATTCTTCACATTCTGTACAATTGAACTGAAAACCCCTGATATTGCATTAATATTGCACTATACAGTAGAATTCAGTATAGTTATTGCTGTGGGATAGAAACTGTTTTTCAGCCTATTTGTCCTTGTTTTTATTATCCTGTACCGTCTGCCAGATGGTAATAGTTCAGAAAAAGGGTTCCCAGGATGAGATGGATCTTTGAGAATGTTTTGAACTTTCTTAAGGCAGCGGGAGCTATAAAGCTCTTCCAAAGAGGGGAGAGGACAACCAATGATCCTCTGGGCAATGACGTTAACCCTCTGGAGTGCTGTCCTATCTGCAATTGGCAAACCATACACAGGTGCAGTAAGTTGAAATACTCTCTATGGTGCAGCAGTAGAAGGTCACCAGCAGTTTTCCATTCAGTTGTTGTTTCTTGAAAAGTCTCAGGTAGTAAAATCTCTAGTATAATAAAGGAAGGATGCAACCTTGCTGATACATGGGTGTGTCTTTGTAACCGCATAATAAAGTCTGAAAGCATCTTGATGATGATGAAGGCTTCTCCAGGCATCCAGCAGTCTCAAACTTGGGGCCTGCCACATGTCTTGGGACTTTTTTCAGAATTCCTAGCCAGCATGTGAGGACTTCTGGGTCTTGCCTCATCTGGAGGTTCCAGGTGGCAGAAGATTGGTCCACATCAAGCAGTGGAATTAAAATGGAGATAAATACAAAGCAATTAAGGATTGGAGAGGCTCAAGAGTTCACAGTAAGGCTGGGCTTAGAGTGATTGCTTTTAATATTTTCCCAAAAGTAGAGATGGAGAGTTCATGCTTCCTAGAAACCCTAACCAGCATGAAGGAGGCTGGTCATAATGGTTTGGCTTCCTGATGAAATTGAAGTTTGGAATTTTCAATTTCCTTGATTCATTTCCAGGGTCTTTTTTTCTTGCTTCGCAGGCTTTCTATCACACGAGGCCATTTCCCCAAGCTGACTGAATGTGCCCATTTCCACTATGAGGCCGTGGACTTTGGACACATCCAGGTGTGTGAATACAATCCCTCCCCTCTTCTTTTCCCAAGGACATGAATATTCCTTGGAGCTCGGATGTCTTTGACAAACAGGGCATTTAGTGGGTAGATGTAAATGATGTTAAAATTGAAATATATCCTATAACTGTTTTTTGTTTGCTCTTTCCAGCTTCAGTTTGCACCTGATCAAAATGAAAACCTCAACAATTTGGAAGAGGGAAGCCTTTTATTCCCTGTTCAGGTTACCTGTCAGGTGAGAGATGACAACGGTTGGCAAAACCTGTTGAGTTAGTTTCTTAGTGTTACACTCTTTTCTCATCTAATGTAGGGTTTTTGAGTGATTAGTTGCTGCTAATCCAAGAAAGAAAGATTAGACATATAATTAACTACTGTGCAAATTACCGAAACTCTGCTACAGATATAAGGCCTGGACCAGTGTAAAGCTATTTATTTATTTGTGAGGTTACTAGGCCACTGTTTTTATAGCAGATCAAAGCTGTGTGCAAAGTGCTCCTCCCTCTTATTTTTCTTCAACCATTTGTTCACCATAACATATCTACGAGATACGTTCAGCTGAGAGAGAATGCCTAGCTCAAAAGGCAACTGGACTTTGTTTTTGCTTGAAGAAGTTTCGCTTCTCATCCAAGAAGCTTCTTCAGTTCTGTCAGTCAGAATTGAAGAAGCTTCTTGGATGAGAAGCGGAACGCCTTCAAGGAAAAACAATGTCAAGTTGCCCCTTGAAAAGGCACCTTTGGGATAACCATGACCTGGATGACTGAGAATGTCCATAGACATTTGACTAATTCAACGTTTCTATGGCTGAAGGTAGACTCAAGCCTGGGACTCACAATCTGTAATCATCTACCATTGCATTTATACATGTTGGGTTTGACATACAAACAGGCATAGTGTTGGTAGGCTTCAGTCTCATTGATGAAGCCCCTTCCAACATTTCCTTACTTTATTCTAGGGGAAAAGCTGGCAGGTACATCGCAGCTATGAGGAATTCCGCACCTTGGATGCTCACCTCCATTGCTGTATCTTTGACCGGCGTTTCTCTCAGCTTCCTGAATTGCCTCCCCTCAGCCATGTGCAAGCTCATCCTGAGGTGACTGGGAATTATTTTACAGTTTGTGTATGTGGGTGGGAACACTTTCTGTGTCCAGCTAATACTTCCCAATCCTTGGGTTGACCTTTGTGTTCAGCAAAGATGAAGGTTGCTCAACATCTTTAGGTCTGTTGCTGTCATGCCCCTGGTGGAGACTGACTCTGAGGGAAAAGAGGAACAGGCGACACAGGGAGTGGAAGTGTGGCTTCAGAGGTTGTGGAGGAGGCTGGGGAAGGGCAGAGGCTGGCTAAGCAGTCAGAGGAGAGGACCCAAGCCCATCCCCTATCCATCCTAGGGCACGCAGGGAGGAGAGGATAAGGGAGAGACGTGGTCTCCTTGGGAGGAGAGGGCCTTGATCCTCTTCAGGGGCTGCAGCTGTGACAACTGAATAAGTGTATTGGCAAATGTATTGGAAACAAAGCATGTAAATATCTCTAGTTTACAGTTCCTCTCTGAGTTTGGCGTCCTTCCCAGCGTGTGTTATCTTGTATGATGAATAGTGGAAGAATAATCAGAGTGGTCTCCTATTACACTAAGAGCGTCAACTTTTCTGTCAAAATTTTGGAGGGAAAAACCTCACCTGGAATATGGGAATGGGTTGTAGCGTAGAAGTTACATAAATGGCAGCCAGAACATCCTTGACGTTGTCATTTGAGAGGTTCAAATGGAAGGTCATTTGAAAGCCATCTACAAGATTCCCTGGAACATTGTTTCTCAACTTCAGGAATATTAAGATGTATGGATTTCAATTCCCAGAACCTCTTGCACTGCATGCTTTCTGAGGAATTCTGGGAATGGAAGTCCTCTCTTTTTAAAGTTGCTGATCTTGAGAAATACTGCTCTAGAAAATAGTTGCTATTCAGAGTAAGACATTCCTGGATAAGATGATCTGCCATGAAGAATTTTTTCCCAGTGGGGAAATTTCCCAACCTCTCTCCCAAGCTGTTGTTGGTTCTTCTGGAAACTTGAATTTAGAAAAGACTTCAGCTATTTATATTGTTTACTAGCTCGATACCCGTGCTTTGCTACGAACTATGTGGTCGGGCTTAGTTTTGGGGGAGGAAAATAAGGGGAAAATTTCTGCCTCTGCCCACCAGCATCTATCAGTATTCATCTGGCTAGCGTCCTGCCAGTGTGTGAGAGAGTTGAGGGCTGTTTGGAAACTGAAACAATATTTTCTGTGTGAGCAAGAAGGAGACAGCAAGGAGCCTGGACGTGGCTTAGCTCAACTATACTGTACTAAAGCTGCTTGGTGCTGTGAAACCAAAACTGAAGCTCCTCTCCTTTGCTTGTGTTTTGCATTTGGAACAGATTTCTTTCCAGGTGGGGAGGGGGAGTAGAACTCCTTAGCATCAGACCGGGTTAATAATAATATATGAAATACTAATGCTCTGATGGTCATTTCGAAAAATCCTTTCTTAGTGAGCACTTAGAAGCGAAATTACATGCCAAATTTCAAGTTTGTAGGCATTATGGTTCTGGAGATTTTATGATGATGCCTGAGTGGTATTTCACTTTTACATATAGAGAGATTTCTCTCCCTTACAGCTCCTGGTGCCCATGCTTTCACAATATCTTGAGAAGCTTTCTGCTATTGTGGATAGCAATATCAATTGCAGCCCAGTTCTCACCTGGATGGAGGTGAGAGCATCTTTTGTTGACTAGGGGGAGGATGAAGCGGGGAGAGAGAGATAGAAAACATGGCAACTTAATTATTTTATTAAACTTATATGGTTACCCAGTTCTATAGCGAGTGTGATAGTAACTTCATCTAAGTGATTGGTGCCAGAGTTCTCAGAGGAGATTGAGTTTGTGGTTAGGTAGAAATGCCAAGGAATCAGAAAGCTTATTTTCTCCCCTGCTTTTTCATAAACCACATTCCCACCCCTTAGCAGTAAGCTGCTAAAATTTGCTAGAATAATTTTGGGCGATCACAACCTCCTCACTCCAAAAGATGACAAGGCCCTTATTTGATCTGCAACTTTTTCATCCTTAACGTAAAGCATATCTAACGGCTGATCATCCTTTGTCCAATTCATAAACAAATTTGTCTAATGTCTGTTCTTCTCTCTGCTCAAATGACATTTTGTCATTTGACTAGATCAGGGGACCCCAAACTTGGCAACTTTAAGACTTGTGGACTTCAACTCCCAGAATTCCATGCTGGCTGGAGAATTCTAGGAGTTGAAGTCCACAACTCTTAAAAGTTGCCAAATTTGGAGACCTCTGGACTAAATAAGCACATACATATGATTCTGTTTGAGAAGCTGCAGTTGGCCCTCTGCTTACAACCATAATAGAGCCCAGAATTATGGATGTAAGCCCTGCCACTGTTAAGCAGGTCATACAATCCAATTTTATGACTTTTTTGTGGCAATCATTCAGAGAACCCACTGCAAAACAATGCTGTAAATCGTGGCCACGTGACCGTGGAACACTGCAATGGGCTGTAAATACAGACCAGTTGCCAAATGCCCAAAATGCAATCAAATGACCACAAAGGGGACCTGGTCATTGTCGCTTCTAATCTGATTAAAAGTGTCTTCTTTGCAGTCCATCATAACTTTGAATGGTCAACTAAGCAAGTGGTACTTAAACGAGGCCTACCTGACATCACAGCTTTTACTTATACTGTCTGGGAACGATGTAAGAAGTTTTTCAATGCATCTGTTGAGCACCAGATTATAGAAGGTGCTTTTATGTATGAAAAGCATTGTGGGAAAACTAAATGAGGGCATCATTGCCATCCTGTAGATGGGAACATATTTTCAGGGATAGCATACATTCCCCCCAGGGGTGGGATCTGACCAGGATAACAACCGGTTTGGGAAGTGCACACATGCACGTCAAATGCTCTGCAAGCGCATGCGCATTACCAGCTCCGGCAAGCATTTACCTTCTTCAGCTGATGAGCTGCGCTGCGCAAAGCAGCTGAGGAGGAAAACGCAGCACTAAAGGACAGCCTAGAACCCAGGCGGGCAGGAGGGTCAAACAACAGACCAAAAGCTCGTCCCAGCGAACAGGTTCACAGTGAGCTGCACTTCAGAGCAACCGGTTCTATAGAACCAGACTGAACCGGTAGGATCCCACCCCTGATTCTCCCCAAGTTGAGCTGAACTCCTATTTTGAAAAGTAAAGTTGTCCTGCCGGAAAATAGACGACAATCCTATACTTATTCTACAACCCAATTTTAGAGGCCTGGAATCCAAAGGACGATCCAAAGCTGAATCCCGTTAAGTTGCCACCTTCCGGTTGTTTCATTTCAGATTGATAATCACGGCAATCGACTCTTGGTGAATGAAGAAGCTTCTATCAATGTTCCTGCCATTGCAGCTGCTCATGTGGTTAAACGTTACACAGCACAGGCCTGCGATGAGCTCTCTTTCGAGGTGAGCCCTTCCACCAACACAACTCACCTGACTTCCAACAGCCGATCTTTGTAGGCTCATGGCTCTCTAAGCTTGTTAGGCAAACTACAGCTCCATCTCTATTCCTTGATAAAAAGCCATTTGGACATCCGTTTTCTGTTCTTTAGCAAGAAGAAAGCAACACTCTAGTTCAGGGGTCGGCAGCCCGTGTCTCTAGAGCCGCATGTGGCTCTTTCGTCCCTCAGCTGTGGCTCCTGTTGTCTGTCAGCTCCACAATTGATAGGGCTTTTGGTTAGGACAAGTAGAGGAAAAAGGACACCATGGCAGGAGGAGACTCTATGATGGGAGAACCGGACTTCCGGTCGGCTCCAGAATGGAATGGGGGACTTCTGGTTAGGACCTTTGTGGCTCTTTGAGTGTTTAAGGTTGCCGACCCCTGCTCTAGTGCAATGTTTATCAACCTTAGCAGTTTTAAGATATGTGAACTTCAACTCCAAGAATTCCCCAGCCAGCCTCAGTCCTCAACTTAAGACCATAATTGAGCCTGAAATTATGGTTGTAAGTCATTGGAGTCACTCAGCGGGTCACCACATAACCGGACCTGATTTTATTAATTTTTTTCAAGTTGTTAATTGAATGCTGTGATTTTTAAGCCAATCCATCTTACTCAATGGGTTTTTTTGCCAGAAACTGGAAGTAAATGCCAGTCACTGGCAAAAATAAAACAAAACATCAAAAATATGTGACTGTGGAAACTGCTAGTGGCCATAAAGGTGAACTGGTTGCCTAGTGCCCAAAAATGCAATTACATAACCACAGTGGATGTTTGGTTGTTGTAACTTCAAAATCAGGGTTGTGAGTAGCTTTTGGCTGGTCCTTTGTAACTTCAAATGGTCATTAAGTAAATCACTGGTCTATCTGTAGATTATTTTTCTTATTTGATGGGTTGGCAGTAAACTGGAATCCATCTGCATGATGTTGAATCTCTCGGCATGGTATATATCAGTGGTGGCTAATCTTTTGGGGCTCCTGTGCCAAAAATTGTGCATGTGCTTGCACTCGCGTGCCAGCACCCAGAAAGCAATGCGCCCCCCCCACGCCCACTACACATGCACACGTAACCCCCACTCACTCACCCCATCCCTCCTTACCTGCACTGCGCCTCACAGCTGATTTTTGGCTGGTTTGAGGCCTTTTTTGGCTTCCCAAAGGCTTGAGGAAGGCTTCTGCAGGCCGAAAACTAGCCCCGTTTCGTCACTTCAGGTATTTTTGAAAAAACAGGAAGTGACAAAACGGGGCTAGTTTTCAGCCTGTAGAAGCCTTCCTCAAGCCTTTGGGAGGCTGAAAAAGGCCTCAAGCTGGCCTAAAATCAGCTGTGAGGCACGTGCATGCCCAGGGAGGTAAGTTTGCCTGCAGCTCTGTGCCAGCACAAATGACTCTGCGTGCCACCTGTGGCACGTGTGCCATAGGTTCGCCATAATGGGTATATATAATCCTTTTTTAAAAAAAAATAATCTGTTTATCGTAGGTTGGAGACATAATTTCCGTGATTGACATGCCCCCCAAGGAGGACAGGAGCTGGTGGCGTGGGAAGCATGGATTCCAGGTTAGACTTGAGCAAAGCGGCTGTGTAAATGAAGTTGGGATGTTCGACCACCATTGTGCCTTTCACATACACTTGGGCTTAAATGGTGCTCCCCAACACAGTTAACTTCCAGGGTTATGGATTTTGGGCACTGAATTCTGCAGCCAACATTGGATAAGAACTGTCATGTTCACATTTTATCTGAAAAAAATAGATAAGGGGTCATACATAGGGCAATTATGACAGATAATCAGCAGGATTCTGAACCCTTTCTCCTACCCATCACTTTCCCTTGGATATTTCTCCTGATTGCTGTTATTTGAATTCCTTTGGGAGGAAGGAATAAGTGGGATCATTTGATAACTGTTGTCTAAAATATTTCAGCACAAATGAAACTGTTTTTTTTTTGAAAGCACAATTAACTCCCTTCGCAGTTTTAGCACTGTGCTATTTCCCCAGTCTTTTAATTAATGCTGATTAATTTAATCTTCAGCCTCTTAGTTAATGTGAAACATGTTTTAGTCTCCTTTAAAAACAATCATCACCATCATTTAACGACCCCACAATCCCTCGTGGGAGGTGGAGTCTGGGCAACTGAATGGAGCTAGCAGAGTGTTTTAATGGCCGGATGCCCTTTCTGTTGCCATTGTGGAGTTTTGTTCAGCAGATAGATTCTCAGTGTGCCCAGAGAGAGAAAGATCTGCCTCTACCTAGGATCGAACTCACAGCCTCCTGATTGTGAGGTGAGAACTCCACCTCTAGGCTACCACACCACTCTTCTACTTTAAAAGCTATGATTAAATTAATTATTAAGCGGTATTGAAAAAAGCGTTGATCAGTGCATAATCAATACAGTATATTTTTAATATAGGATCTGGCTGGATTTGTTCCTGTGGAATGAGTGTAAATAGGGACAGAATGAGTTATATAGGTAATCCTTAACTTATGACTACAATTGAGACTGGAATTTACATTACCAAGGGTGCTGCTGTTAAGTGAATCCTGCCCAATTTTACAACCTTTTTTTAACCATTGGTTGGTAAATGAATCAAGGTGCTTGATAAATAAGTCTGGCTTCTTCCATTGACGTTGTTTGTCGGAAGCTCCCAGGTATTCTGACGAAAACCTTGTTCCAAGTCAACAAACACTAAACAGAGATAAAAGCAAAGCCTTTTAATGCTTCTCTGCGAATTCTGTTAATTCACGGTTAAAAACTAATTGTCTCTGATAAGAACGAGCCTTGCCAAGGTTGTGCAAGGCTGCCAAAAGCACTAGATTAAGTTGCCAAGAAATATTCCAAACACAAAGAGTCTCCAAACACCAACCAAGATACTCCGAACTTCCACAAGGCTTGAAGTGCAAGAACTTCTTTGCTTTCTGCAAAGAACTCCAGTTTCTCAGCTGGCTTTTATCCCTTAAGGGAGGGGCCATTACCTTGCAGCCTTACTCCTGAGTCACCTGTGCTGCTGCAGCTGCTCTTTCCTTCGAGCAACCCTGCGCGCACATGCCCTGGGCCCAGGCTCCTCAGGGGCCTTTTCATCACTGCTGCCAGGCTCCACAGTCTCCTAAGGCAGCACTCCACTCCCTGATGGTCCTGGCCCCATCCCTGCATCACACACAGGCCCCTCATCTGAGTCCTCACTCTCTGAGACCACACCTGCTGCCGGTGAACCACAACACTAGGAAGGTTTTAAATGGCAACCACGTGTCTTATGACACTGCGACCATCATAAATACATGCCAGTTGCCAAGCACCTGAATTGTGGGTGTGTGACTGTGGGGATCCAGTGGGTCTCAAGGGTGAGAACTGATAGTCAGTCACACTTTATTGGGCAGTTGTAAGTTTGAACAATCATTAAACGAATAGCTAAGGGTTGAGGACTTCCTGCAATGGTGGGACTTTGTACCTGGAAGGATTTTGTATTTTTTTTTCCCCAGGTGGGTTTCTTTCCCAGCGAATGTGTGGAACTATTCTCAGAACGTCCCAGCCCAGGAGTCAAACCAGGTGAGTGCCTCCTTGTGCGTTGGACTTCCTTGAATCAAGCTAAGGCAAGGATCTCCAAACTTAGCAACTTCAAGACTTGTGGACTTCAGCTCCAAGCATCGCTGGCTGGGGAATTTTGGGAGTTGAAGTCCACAAGTCTTAAAAGTTGCCAAGTTTGAAGGCCCCTGAGCTAAGAGAATGAACTAAATGGCCTACAGTCCCTTTTCATCCTCCTGTCTAGCAACGGAGTAATTTGTAGTTG
>NW_020769327.1:573090-583684 GCF_900518735.1 Pseudonaja textilis | reverse complement strand
CTCCTCCTCCTCCTCCTCCTCCTCCTCCTCCTCCTCCTCCTCCTCCTTCCGGTCCGTCCATCCATCCATCCATCCATCCATCCATCCATCCATCCATCCTATATTCCTCTAAAAGAATTGGTAACAATAGACACCTTTGTTAAAAGCTACCCAAATGATGAGGAGAAATGCAAGATGGGTACAGGTGAACTCTCCTTAGTGACATCATCTTGGGGCCACAAACTGAAAAGTTACATTCCTTTACCAACAAGGGAACCCAGAGCAAGGCGCAAATTAAATTGGTTAACACCACCTTAATATGAATCCGCATTTAATGTTAATAAGACAGCCCCCTCACTACTCAAGTCACTTTTATTACCTACAGTATCTTAGGGCACCTGTCTTTTCTTCACACCTTCTAGTGACTCCTGTATGCACCTACTGGAGATGCAAAGTTGGCACCATGAACTCAACAACCTTCTGACTTGCACACCCTTTTCCTAGGCAGAACAGTGGAAGTGGGAGTTGTAGAACAAAGAGACAGAGAGGGAGGAGGTGGAAGAGTACAGTTACATTGCCCTCCCACGGTTGTGCTGCCCACATAATAAGCAGCAATTTCTCCTACTCTATTATTCTTTTGTATTACCCGCTCTTTGTGTGGTGCTATTTTAAGCTGAGTTAACTGCAACTACCCTCCCCTTTTCCTTTCCTCCCCCCACCCCATTCCTTTCCATTCTCTTTGAACTGTATTTGTTTTACTTTGGTGGCATTTCTTATTCAGAACAGGCCATCTCGCAAAACTCAGAAATTCAATTTTATTGCTCAAGGATAGTCTTTGGACCACCTGCTCTTTCTCCTCATGTTTCAGATCCCTTTTCCGAACTTTTCACTTTAATTGAAACAAAGCAAACATTATTCTCTATTCATGGCTCCATTAAACATAGCAGCTGGAAGTTACACCCGGGAAGAACCTTAGTCTGGCTTTAGGGAAGAGTGAAGACTCTTGAGTTGGACTAAATTCTTTGTGAATCCATAGATGTGTCCATATTGATTTCCTTAACCATAGTTAGAGTTGGAAAAGAGTTGCCATTTTGTTCTTTTGGATAGTTTCTGACTGCGCCATCCAGGTTTTAATCCTGGTAATTTTGGGTAGCCTCCAGCCAACTGTGGTCCAACTTTGCTTAGCATTGAGGGATCAGTCATGGTTTGCTTAATACTGCCCCCTGCTGTTGACAATCAGGCTTTCATCCTATTAAGGCCAACGGGACAAATAATGCAATACAGGTAGTCCTCAATGTACGACTACATTTGAGCCGAAAAATTTATGTTGCCATATGAGAAGTTTGTTAAGTGAGATTTGCCCCATTTTACGACTTTTCTTGCCACATTTGTTAAGCAGTCATTAAGTTAGTAACCAAGGTCGGCAGTTCGGCAGTTCCAATCCCTAGCGCCATGTAACGGAGTGAGCTCCCGTTACTTGTCCCAGCTTCTGCCAACCTAGCAGTTTGAAAGCACGTAAAAAATGCAAGTAGAAAAATAGGGACCCCTTTGGTAGGAAGGTAACAGCGTTCTGTGAGCCTTCAGGGTTTAGTCATGCCGGCCACATGACCACGGAGACGTCTTCGGACAGCGCTGGCTCTTCGGCTTTGCAACGGAGATGAGCACCGCCCCCTAGAGCTGGAAACGATTAGCATGTATGTGGGAGGGGAATCTTTCCCCTTTTCTTTTACTGACTCTGGTGACTTTGGTTTCCCCATTGACTTTGCTTGCCAGAAGGTTGCAAAAGGAGATCACATGACCCCGGACATTGCAACCGTGATAAATATGAGTCAGTTGCCAAGCATCCAAATGTAAATCACGTGACCCTGGAGATGCTGCAATGGACATAAGTGTGAACAATGGTCATCAGTCACTGTTTTCAGATAATCTGAATTGGATGAAAGACAATATAAAAAGGCCAGAAATAAAAAGAGCCTGTAAATGACAGTTATGACAATGCCAGAAATAAAAAAGAGCCCATAAATATGTTGATACTGACACGCCTCCTTCAATTCTCTTTTTCCCCCCCCCCCCCCCTTCTTATAGGACGCTGTCTCAGTTTCTGGGAATGAAGAGCGCTTAGTGAGGGTGCATGATGTCATCCAACAATTACCTCCACCGCACTACCGGTAGGTATTGTTGGGGGACGCGGATTCATGTCTAGAGAACGGGATAAAATGGTCTGGGGAGGTGTTGGATGGGGAGAAGCTGCTGAAGAGGGCTCAGTGTGTTGAAAGAGACTCTCCCTGTAGCAGCTTCTTCTCTGTCCCAACAGGACTCTGGAATTCCTGCTACGGCATCTGGCACGCATGGCTATGCACAGTCAAAACACCAGCATGCACATCCGCAACTTAGCCATCGTTTGGGCACCCAACCTGCTGCGGTGAGACGCCCAGACCAATGGCCCTGCCCTGGCGCTCCCTCTGCGACTCTGCCTTGCACCATCTCTACTGGCCTCTGCGCTGTTCTCCAAATCCTTTTTTTGAGTCACCAGCCATTCTTCCCTACGCTAACCCTTACCGTCAATGCTAACACGATAACGTGTAGCTCGGCCTTTCTTCTGCCGGAGAGAAGAAGCCAGCTCCATCTTGAATGCCCCTTGGGTGTCTCTGCTTCGTTCCCACCATCCGGGTGGGACCTTGAACTGAAGGGATGGTGATGGAATTGAAATTTGGCCCGCAGCCATTTTGGAAGACATGATAGCGGTGTTCCAATACGTTCCAGTATCTCAGGGGATGCCACAAAGAAGAGGGAGAAGCTATTCTCCAAGGCACCTGAGGGCAGGACAAGAAGCCATGGGTGGAAACTAACCAAGGAGAGAAGCAACCTAGAACTAAGGGGGAATTTCCTGACAGTTACAACTTAATCAGTGGAACTACTTGCCTCCAGAAGTTGTAATGCTCCCAACACTGGAAGTTTTTAATAAGAGATTGGATAACCATTTGTCTGAAGTAGTGTAGGGGGTTGGACTAGAAGGCCTCAAAGGTCCCTTCCAACTCTGTTATTCTATTCTATTCTATTCTATTCTATTCTATTCTATTCTATTCTATTCTATTCTATTCAGAGACCTTTTAAGCAGGCTTCAAAGCATCTTCTATTCTGTCCTGCATCTGGACGGTTGAAAATCAACTGAGGGGACTCCTGCCATTTTAAAAACGTGTTTGATTTATAATAAGCTTAGGGTGGCTTAAAAAAACAACAACCCAGCATCCACCCCCACCCAAACTTGAAAAAATGTTTCAGAAAACCTTGTTTTCCCTGATTTCTGTAACGTGATCCTAACCACATTATTATCATTTGCTGCTTCCCCTGTAACATTGATCACTCTCCCCAAACGTTGTCTGTTCTAACGGATCTGAAACACTGCTTTGGCTTTTACAAGCATTTCCTTTTCCCCATCTGCCTGCCTTATTCTGCCCCCACCGTTTTTACCCATAATGCCCCTTCATCTTCATTTTCTCATCATCTCTCATGGTGTCCTGCTCCGTCTGCACCCATGAGGGCCTTCAGTCATGATGCTTTTTTGGATTTGGGCTGCCCTTTCTGCTGTTGTAGGGCTAATGTTGTATCCCCTTTATACCATAAACATGGCTTCCTGAGCTTTGACTGTCACGTTTTTCTTATCTGGGTCTTTCTGTTGTCGGATGGGGGCTAATCACCCGTTCCCCTTTTAATGCCAGGTCGATGGCTCTGGAGTCAGTCGCACAGTGTGGAGCCGATGCCTTTCAGGAAGTCCGAGTTCAGTCGCTTGTGGTCGAATTCCTCCTCACCAATGTTCAGGTTCTCTTCAGCGACACCTTCACCTCCATTGGCAAGGACAGCACAGGTACCTCAAGAAACAGCGAAGGCTTCCACAGTTGCTTAGAACTCTTCATGTATTAACTGCAGCTAGAGGATAAGTATTTGCTCAAAATTGGAAAAAGTGAAAAGATTCCAATAGAAGGGAGAATGTGGTCAAGAAAATATTAGAAAGTGCAGAAATGAACAGATTAACAATGACAATTAAAGAAAAAAAGAACAAGCTGAATATTACACGATACGGGGATTATTTGGTCAATGGTTGGAAAATAAAGATGGAAGTTAGAAATTGAATAAAAGAATATAGAGGAGAAGGAAGCAAAAAGAGGATGGTCATTATGATAAGATATATCATGTGTTAGGTTAAAATAAGAATGTAATCATTGTTATGGTAAGAAATTTGTATTAATTAGAAATATTGTTGCACAAGATATTTGTACCCAGATGACACACTGTTTAAATGAAAGATGGAATGTTTGTACAAATAATATATACCAGTAGTGCTAACGTTTTTGGTCTCCTGTGCCAAAAATTATGAGTGCACGTGTGTGCCAGCACCCAGGAGGTGATGTGTCCCCCCCCCCACGCCCCCTTACCTACACTGTGCCTCACAGCTGATTTTCGGCTGGTTTGAGGCCTTTTTCGGCCTCCCAGAGGCTTTAGAAAGGCTTCTGCAGGGTTTTCAGGCTGAAAACTAGGCCCGTTTCGTCATTTCCGGTATTTTTGGAAAAACAGGAAATGATGAAACGGGCCTAGTTTTTGGCCTGAAAAGCCTGCAGAAGCCTTCCTAAAGCCTCTGGGAGGCCCAAAAAAGGCCTCAAATCGGCCAAAATCAACTGTGAGGCGCGTGCATGCGCAGCAAGGTAAGTTTGTCTGCAGCTCGCATGCCAGCACAAATGATCTTGAGCTTTGTGAAGGGTTTTCAAATGATCTTCCACTTAAACTTCCAAATGACAATACTAAGGATGTACTGGCTGCAATTCATGCAGCTTCTAAGCTGCAACCTACGATTAAACAAATGCATCTGGTCCAGGGTTGAGTCATGTGTTAGTCTTCATTCTCCTTGTAGGAGGATTTTTTAAAATCAGCAGGTGAATAATCATTTCTGTGGGTTTCGCTTTTCTGTTTTTAAACTCACGAAACATTTAAAAAATACTTGGCAAATTATTCATTTTTTTTAAAGGGAGGGAGAGGAGTGTGTTAGTGACGGCTCATGATCCAGGCAATCATTTCCAAAATGGACTTTCCATCATCCCAATCAAAACATGGATCAGGCAGTCCTTGATTTATAATCCTTGATTTTGTCCCATAAAATGGGACAAAATTCACTCAACAACCAATTGAGCCCAAAATTTCTGTTAAGCAAAACCATTGTTAAGTGAGTTCTGAACTCATTTTACAACCTTTCTTGCCACAGTTGGTAAGGGAACCACTGCAGTGGATAAGCTAGTAACCCGGTTGTTAAATGAATCTGGCCTTCCCCATTGTCTTTGCTCGTCAGAAGGTCACAAAAGGGGATCTTGGGACACAGCAATGGTCATAAGTATGAACCCGTTGCCGAGCCTCTGAATTTTGATCACATGATCATGGGGGGGATGCTACAAAGTTTCTAACTCTGAAAAATGGGCATAAGTTACTTTCTTCGATGCCGTTGTAACTTGGAACGGTCACTAAATCAACTTGTTGAAAGTCGAGGAATAACTGAGCTAAACTGCAGAGCTGAGGAATCCTTGCCTCTGAAATAGAATAAACAAACATCGCGTGATGTCTCTCTTGGGACGTTCCAGCCCAATTCTGATGGTGCACCATGATTTTTTTACATCGCTATACTATTCTCTGTCTCCTCTAACAGGGCGTTGCTTCCTTTCTCGACCCAAGTCCCAGTTGGTCAGCTGCCCTTCCACCCGCTTGTTATCTCTTGAAGAAGCCCAAGCACGCACCCAGGCCCTCTGCAAGATCACCAAGCTGGAAGCCAGACGTGGATCTCCAGATCCACAGGATCAAGGGAAGCTCTCTGCTGTTTTGGGATCACCTAATACCAGGTAAGTGCTGTATCCATGGGCTGAGGCAGAAGTGGGGGGAACGATGGCCCTTTTATGACTTGTGGACTTCAACTCCCAGAATTCCTGAGCCGGCAACTGGCTCAGGAATTCTGGGAGTTGAAGTCCATAAGTCATAAAGGAGCCATAGTTCCTCACCCCTGATCTAGATACTAGGAGCTGGAGAAGATTTTAAAGATTAAAGTCCAGTTGAAACTAGAGATGCTTCTTTGGAGACTAATGAATAGGCAGCTAGAAAAATGAATGGAACTTTGTTCTTGTCTATGACAACTGCAGTGAAGTTATTGTATCCTCCAAAGTGGGGAAGTTTGACCACAGTAGAGGAATAGTTGGTGAAGATGATGGAGCTTGCAGAGATGGTTCAATTGACATCTTTGATTAGAGAAAGAACAATATGTACATTTATGGCTGACTGGAAGCCCTTTATAGACTTTTTTGCATGAAACAGGAAAAATGCACTTATGATTTGTAGTTTTGATGGTTAGAAAATATATATATATATATATATATATATAAAACAGAAAAAGTGAGTTAAGAATAAGAGATAATTTTATAATCAGAACTTACTGTATGTTTGCTGTAAAGAAAATTGGAAGCCTTTTTCTATTGTTATGTTTTTTTCTTTTTCTTCCTTTGTTTTCCTCATGTCTCTATTAGGTTGTTACTTTTTAATATGCTCTTTGCAACTTGTAATAAAAATTATATTAAAATGCAGATACTAGGCACTGGGATCTAATTACAGTCAATTTATTAATATTTGCTGTTGAAAGACTACGGTGATTTAGGGACACAGTTCTCATGTTTTCATGAAAGACCATTATCAGATTGTTATACATGCAATGAATGGATAATACATATAGCTCTCGACTTGCAAACAGTTCATTTAGTGACTGTTTGAACAACACTGAAAAAAATAATTTATGACTGTTTTGCACACTTAACGACCATTGCAGCATCCCCATGGTTATGTGATCAAACTTCAGATGCTTGGTAACGTGACTCATATTTATGATGGTTGCAGTATCCCAAAGTCACGTGGATCCCTTCTGATGACTTTCTGACAAGCAAAATCAGTTGGGAATTCACTTAACAACCGTATTGTTAATTTATCAGCTGCAGTTTAACAGCTTAACAATTGTGTCAAGAAAGATCGTAAAATGGAATAAAACTCATTTAACCAATGTCTCACTTAGCAACTGGAATTTGGAGCTCAATTGTGGTCATAAGTCAAGGACTACCTATACTGGGGATCCTTTCCTCCCTCCCTCACCAAGAACCACAGTGAAAAATTCCAGCCCTTTCTGGGAATTAGCAGTCAACTTCAGTTGTCTGATTGGGAACGGGATCTGAGCTGCTTTAGTTGTTGGGGCTGATTGTTGTAAGACAGGGGTGTCAAACTCAAGGTCCGGGGCCTGGATTTGGCCTGCAAGATGCTTACATCTGACCCACAATGCTGCCCTTGTGGAAATAGCAAAGGACCGGCACACGATGCCTCTGCCAGCGAGGGCCAGCAACAGCCCTCCCAAGCTCCGTTTTTGCTGGCAGAGGGTTGCAGGAGGCTGACACAGCCGAAAACAGAGCTTGGGAGTCCGTTTTCAGTGACAGAGTGCTTGGACCACCACAGGTGCCCCTGACATGAGTGATGTTGAGCTGGCCATGCCCACACGGGCCAGGGCCACCCCGGGCCCACAAGGTAAAATACAACCCCGATGAAATGAAATCGAGTTGCACATCCCTACTCTAAGTTGACCTCTCACTTTGTAGGCAAAAGACAGAAAACAATGGGAAGCTGCGGAAGATATCGGGACCTAGTTGGAAGACGTTCTTTGCCATCGGCAAGGCCCCCGTTCCGTTCCGCAAAAAATCACATCGATTGGGAGAACTTTTTGGGCTTGGAGAATCTTTACCAGGTAGGAAAACTACTTTATGCGCTATTTTTCAAAAACCCTCTTAACATCACAAGCGCATACATCTTTTTAGCCTACTAAGTGTGGCTGAACTACGACTCCCAGAATCCCTGTCAATGAACTACGACTCCCAGAATCCCTGTCAATGGCTAATGGTAAGGAATGCTGGGACTCGCAGTTAAGCCATGGTGGGGGAAGGGGAGACCACGTGCTTTTTACCCCCTGGTTAAACATTTACTCAAATTACAATCATTTATTTAGTGACCATTCTAAGTTACGATGACACTGAAAAAAGTGACTTATGACCAGTTTTTCTACACCTATGATCATTGCAGCATCCCCATGTCATTTAATCACAATTCAGGCGGCTTGACGATTGTCTCGTATTTATGATGGTTGTAGTGGCCTGAGTCACATGATCACCTTTTGCGACTGCTTGACACTCAAAGTCAATGTGGAAGCCAGCTTCACTTAACAACTGTGTTACTTAACAGCTGTGGCCAAAAAGGTCATAAAATGGGACAAAATTCACTCAACAACTGTCTCCCTTAGCAAAAGAAATTTGGGGTTCAATTGTGGTCATACGTTGAGGACCGTCTGATGCTCAATGCTAGGATTTCACCATAAGCTAGACTAAACAAGGTGTAAGGCCTAGACTCTCTCTCCCCTTCATACGATAAGAATGAACTTTTGTAAACTGGGTATTTCAGAAGGAATTCTTTATTGAAAAGGAAGTTATCCAGGTGATAGTCAAAGCAGGGTCTAATATGCCTCCAGCATAGATAAAGGGAGTAAGAAGCCCTCCCCTTAGTCTGAGGTGGATTTTGTCAATAGGAAGAAGTAACAATTAATTCCCCCCTCCTTTTTTTTCTGGGAACATAGTTGAGAAAGCATTTCTCTGGAAGTTTCTTTCAGAGCTGGAATTTTTATGGCCCCTTCTCCTCTTGCTATCTCTCTAAGAGGTGACAAGTCTCTAGGCATCTGGGCTCCAGTCCCCCAGTTGCATATCGCGTGCAAGTTATACAGATTCAATACAAGAATTAAGATATTCAGGTTACATCAAAAAGGATTATTTGTATCAACCTTCCCCACCTCACCTTCTTTTTCCATTGAAGAATGGCAGCTACACGGATCTGACACAAGGATAAAATGGACTTGGCTTGTTTGTGGCTCAGTGTGTTGTGAAAATAGAATAGAATTAACAGAATTGGAAGGGACCTTGGAGGTCTTCTAGTCCAACCCCCTGCCTAGGCAGGAAGCCCTACATCACTTCAGACAAATGGTTATCCAACATCTTTTTGAAAACTTCCAGGGTTGGAGCATTTACAACTTCTGGAGGCAAGCTGTTCAACTGATCAATTGTTCTAACTATCAGGAAATTTCTCCTTAGTTCTAGGTTGCTCGTCTCCTTGATTATTTTATTTATTTATTTGATTTGTCAATCACTTACAAGATAATAGGTATAAGTATAAACATGAGTAAGAATACAGGAAATAAATGGGGACAATAGGACAGGGATGGTCGGCAGGATTATGCACTTATGCCACGCCCCTTACAGACCTCTTAGGAATGAGGTGAGGCCAATAGTGGATAATTAAGTTGTTCACTTTTTAAAAAACCTTAGAAACCTCAATTCCAAGAAGATTTATCTGTTTGGACATGGCATATTGTTTGAATACAGCATTCCTGTTTTTTTTTTTAGCCTGTGGGTTTCACGCATTGTGTCAATTTAGTCATTGTGACAGAGTTTTGATATGAGCAGAATGCAAGGGAACCAGATAAGCAGTATATCCCGTTATCTTTTCCTGGATATTAAACGGGCAAGGTTTTTGTTCCATGGATTCAAGGTCAAGGAGAGATTGCAAACTTCTGGCCTTTTTTAGAGGGATAACCCTCACCTGTTTCTTTGTCCTCTTTCTCTGCAGGGAGCCGTGGTGAGACGGTCACCTTGCGATCTGCCAAAAGTGAAGAATCTTTAACATCCCAGGCTAGTCTAACAGGTAATGGCCCCTTTTGTCTGTTGAACCCCTGTGATTTTGCTCTTATCAAAATGGATTGCATGAACTTAAGGTGACCCTCACAGAATATTTCTTCAAAGCACTTGTTTCCCAAGTGTAGCAACTTCTAGGGCTTCGGTTCCCAGCGTTTCATAGCCAGCGAGGTCATTGCTGATAGTTCCAGGAGTGGATGTCCTGTTAAGCTGGAACTTCTCAAGGCTGAGAAAGCTGCTTTAGGACAACTGCAGCTTTTCTGAATCAGGAGCTGGTTTCATCCCTCAAGCAATGTGAATATCGATCTGTAGGACATTTTCTCACTGCTCTCAATTGCTGGGTTTGGCATTAAACCAAACTAGGAGCATTTTGTCTGTTGAGTGTCCCAGAGTGATGACCTTCACCTGCGGTCAAAACCAGGGGCTGATCATTTTCTGATTTGAATGGCAGCTGCTCTCCAGGTGTTATGTTACCTGATCATGTTAGGCATTAGCCTTAAAACCCTCTGAATGTGAAGGATGTTCTTTGTTGAGTTACAACTCCTGCAGTGGGAATACAGATGCCACCAGCTTTTTCTGAAGCTCCTATAGGATAGGATAGGATAGAGAATAGGGTAGAGAATAAAGTAGAATAGAATGATAGAGTAAAATAGAACAATAGGATAGAATAATAGAATTAGAATTGGAATAGAATAGGAATAGAATAATAGAGTAAAATAATAGAGTAGAATAGAATAATAGAGTAGAAATAGAATAGAATAGAATAGAATAGAATAGAATAGAATAGAATAGAAATAGAATAATGGAGTAGAATAGAATAA
>NW_020769327.1:561790-573080 GCF_900518735.1 Pseudonaja textilis | reverse complement strand
TAGAATAATGGAGTAGAATAGAATAATAGAGTAAAATAATAGAATTAGAATAGAATAGGAATAGATATTATTCTATTCCTATTCTAATTCTAATAGTAGAGTAAAATAATAGAGTAGAATTAGAATAGAATAGAATAGAATAGAATAAGAATAGAATAATAGAGTACAATAATAGAGTAGAATAGAATAATATAAAGTTGAATAATAGAATTACGATAGGATGGGATAAGATAGGATAGGATAGAATAGAATAGGATAGGATAAAATAGAGCTGGAAGAGACCTTGGAGGTCTTCTAGTCCACCCCCCTGCTCAAGCAGGACAACCTATACCATTTCAGGTAAGCGAATGCAAGTAGTTAGGCAAAATTGGGTCCGTACAAGCCACTCCTCCTTCAGAGCAGAAATATTCTTCTTCACAGTGTTGACTCTTGGAATCTCTAGCCTGTTGAATAAACAGATTGGAGAACTTCGATCCATGTCATTTCTTTCCTTTTGGGTCTTGGCCCTTAGGTCTCCCCAAATTGCGTTCCCTGAGACGCCCACATTCCAGCAGTGATGCTTTCCCTACCCTCAAACAATGCCACTCGTGTTCTTCTCTGGGTTCTTCTGTGTCTGGCCACGGTGAAGGCTTGGCCACTGGGACAGACGATGTGGCCTCCCGTCGGCGTTCCTCTTGGCTGGAAGGGGACTCGGAGCTGGACTCGGAATTGGAATTGAGTCCTCCTGGCCTTCGTGGGCTGGACTTTGACCCGCTAACGTACCAGTGTAGCCCTCCTGTGCCACAGCCATCCCTCTCGGACGACTCCAGCTCAGGGAGTCCTGTTGCGGCTCTCTCGCCCTGCTCACATCCCAACGTCAGCCAAGATGCATCAGAAACGTTGTCTGTTTCCTTGCCCGACAAAGTGCTGGAAATGTTTTCTGGTGGGGAGTCCAGAGGGCTGAGCTCCCCTCCTCATATGATCTCCATGCTCCTGAGTACGGCAGGTGGACAACTCAGCAACACTTGTGAACGTGAAGTCCATGGCAAGATTTGTCAAGCCCAGGATCGTTTGTCTCCACCCAGTAAGTACTTTTTGACGCTCTTCCCCGTTATTGCCGCCAGTGCTCTGCTGAACACAAAGAGTGGGTAGAATAAAACATAGCCTCTGCCTGTAGGCAGACAGACTAGAAGGGACGCGGTGGCTCAGTGGCTAAGACGCTGAGCTTGTCAATCAAAAAGGTCGGCAGTTCGGCGGTTCAAATCCCTAGCGCTGCGTAACGGAGTGAGCTCCTGTTACTTGTCCCCGTTTCTGCCAACCTAGCAGTTCGAAAGCACATAAAAAATGCAAGTAGAAAAATAGGGACCACTTTGGTGGGAAGGTAACAGCATTCTATGCACCTTCTGCGTTTAGTCATGCTGGCCACATGACCACAGAGACGTCTTCGGACAGCACTGGCTCTTCGGCTTTGTAACGGAGATGAGCACCACCCCCTAGAGTCGGAAATGACTAGCATAGATGTGCGAGGGGAACCTTTACCTATAGGCAGACTGCAGTTGCCTAAAGGTTTGTTTTCCCATCCCCAAACTGTCAGTGAAAAAAAAAAATCTTTTGAAATGAACACACTGTCAGGGTTCCAAGTAACGCCCCCAGCCAAGTAAGACTCTGAGGCAGGCAATTCCTCAAAGCTACATTTTATTAGAGATGTCATATTGGCACACCTAGGAAAACCCGAATCTGAAAGTCCCCCCGGATTTTCCCCACCCAAAAGAAAGTTGAAGTCCCTTCCCCTGCATCCACAGTCCAGTGATGGGATTCAAAAAATTTTTTACTACCGGTTCTGTGGGAGTGGGCATGGTGGGCATGGTGTGGTTTGGTGGATGTGGCTTGCTGGGCGTGGCAGGGGAAGGATACTGTAGAATCCCCACTCCCTCCCCACTCCTGGGGGAAGGTTACTGCAAAATCCCATTCCCTAACCTGCTTTCCAGCTCTGGTTTCCTGTGCAACCAAAGAAGACCCAGCTGATCAGCTGGGACACAGTGGGAGGCAGAGAAGAGATGTGGGCAGGGCCACTCAGTGGTGGGATTTGCCGGTTCTCCGAACTACTCAAAATTTCCGCTACCGGTTCTCCAGAACTGGTCAGAACCTGCTGAATACCCACCTCTGCAGCATGTCCATCACATGGTCCAATCAATCCAAAGTCCCAACTGGAGATACTTCCCAGTCATGCTTCTCCAGGTGCAGGCTGAACATCTTTGATTCTCAGAGAAAGGGATGTTGTTTGGGCTGTCTCTACCCGCACGAAGCAACCCCCTCCCAGTATGCCACAGCATGTCTATGCACTAAATATGGCAGCCCTGAAGATCCAAAGATCCAAAACCGGTGGTATTCTACCGGTTCAGCCGGGTTCTGGTGTACTATGCTGCCTGGAGAATTCTGGGAGTTGAGGTCCACAGGCCTTAAAGTTGCCAAGTTTGGAGACCTCTGCACTATGTAACCCCTTTCTCCTAGTCATCAATATCTTCCCAAATTCTAGTTTGCTATTTTCAGGATGCCCTGTAGGGACGGGGATTTCTATGGCTTCAAGATTTTGCTGAATTGCAACACCCAGCAGTTTGTTGGTGAGGGCTGCTGGGAATGTAACACCTGGAGGGTCATCATTTCCCCAATTCTGATGAAGTTCCCAGCATTCCAACCCTAGATTAATAATACTTTATTAAGTAATTTTTTTTAAAAAAACTTTATTATTACTTTAATAAAAAAGTGTGACATCTGGAGGGCCATTGTTTTCCCAACTCCGATGAAGCTCCCTGCCTTCCAGTCTAGATTAATAATATTTATTAAGTAATTAATATAAAAAAAAACTGGATTAAGCTTGAACTGAGTTCTTCTTCCTGCAAAGTTGGTGTTCCCATTTCCTAATGCAAGGGGGGGGGTGCGATGGCTAGCAGTTAAAGATGCTGAGCTTGTCAGCTGGAAAGCTTATTAGCTGGAAATCTGACAGCCCAGTTAAGAGACCTGGACGGGGTTGGAAAACCATAAAATGCATGTGTTAACAGCAGCAAGAATTGTCTTTACACAACAATGGAAAAAAGGAAGAGATCCCTGCAGATGAAAGTGTAATAATAAAAAAAAATAGAATGCGCAGAGGTGGATAGACTAATACTAAAAATAAAGGAGAAGGAAGAATACTTCTTAACATGCGACTTGCTTTACCAATGGTTAGTTAACAGAAACAGAAGTTAGAAACTTAAAGATTTAAGAGAATGATTAACTGTACAGTGAAGGTTTATTATTATGGACAAGAAAAAATTATTATTACTATGTGACTATTATCAATGATATGAATATTATTGTTATTACTACTATTATTACTTTTCAAAACTAACTATTCAGACAATGCTGTTCATGTAGATATTGAGTTTTTAAGTTTACTAAAGGAAAATGTATTTTATATATATATATACAGTATATATATGTGTGTGTATGTGTATGTGTATGTGTATGTGATGTATGTGATGTATGTATGTATGTATGTATGTATGTATTGTGATTGGAAGGATCGGTCCTGTTAGGAGTTTTGAATCTGATGACTGTTAGATCGTGGATTGACGTCAGAACCAGGAAACGTTAATCTGAAGGGCAAGCCAGTTAATTAGCACGTTGCCTTAATGGGTATAAAAGGACACAGCTGAGCTGGTGCCTTTTGCCAGAAACAAAATGACTATTTTGAATGAGGACGTTACTGCAAAGAGATCTCTGTTTGTTTGAATTTTGAAGGGAAGTCCTAACAGTTTCTGCCAGACGTTATCTTGTTATTTTCCTTCAGTTTGATTTGATTGTGAAATGGCTGCTTTGTGTTTGTTCGTTTGAATTTCCAAGAGGAGACATAACATGTATGTATGTATGTGAAAGAAGAAACAGACATCCTGCAATCTCCGGAACTTAAAATTACATTTAATGTACTTATTAAGCTTTCGTCAGCCTCTGCTGACATCATCAGAGTATTAAGCTACCATTACAGAGATCTCTGCCTTTATATATCATTAGCCCTTGTACATGTGATAAGCCCTTCCAACCGCCTCCCATCAGTAAATAGCTCTGTTTTTGCTTCCATCATGTTGGTCAAAGGAGGCTTATCTCTTGTTGTTACTTCCTCCTGTGTCCGACCCAACCTGGAATGCTTATCTTTAGAAGGTGGTGTTAACCTGCCAGCTATTGCAATTTGTTGCTTTGCTCGTGACCTTGTGGTTGGCCTGGCTGGTTTTCATTATGCCTGTCTGTTATAACTTGAGGCAGTTCTGCCAAGCTCCTCTGAATTTGGACAGGCCTGGCTGTGCCATAAAATAAACTTTAATACTTAAAAGTAGCCAAGGTTATATATATATAAAATGAAAACATGCAAATGCGAGTAGATCAATAAGTAATTTTTTTTGAATGGAATCCTTAAGCTGCTCTGCTTTCTTTCTTTTCCCAATTCAGGTCCGAAGTCTGGAGCCGCTCCCGTGTCTCCCGGTGCTTTGTCCCTGCTGCGGCATATCCCACCGCCTCCTCCACCCAAGAACCCGGCTCGCCTGATGGCGCTGGCGCTGGCTGAGAGTGCGCACCAGGCAGCCTTGCAGCAAAAGCGGCAGGCCAGCCTGAAGCAGAGGGAACCCCGGACGCATTTCCGGCGCTCTCTGTCGCTGGAGTGCAAGGCAGGCGAGCTGACGAGCGGCGCCCAAGCGCTCTACTCCATGGTGCGCCCCAGCCCCAAGGCGCCTGGCCTCTCCCCTCTCCAAGCACAGGCCAGGGGTAGGAGCATCGGCAGCCAAAGCCGCAACCTGAAGGGAGGCAGCCAGGTGAGGGATCAGCTCACAAAGAGCTGGGACAGAGCTGGGATAACTTTGCCATTAGGCCGGGTGCAGATTTTGGAATATTTCTAGAAGGATTTCCCTCCCCCACACCCTACCCTGGTTATTCTTTGCTGCGATTTCTCCACTGTGTTGCGATCCAAGATAAAGAGTACGATAGAGTCCCGACTCGTCCTGAGCTTCCTCGCGATCAAGAGGGAAACCCCTGCTGGCTTTATCTGGCCAACTGATGGAGATTTTAGCTAGAGGAGGAGGATGGGGTGGAGCAGGCGGTAGAACGAGAAAGGGGGAGGAGGGAGGGACAAGGGCGGGAGGGGTTGGCCTGCTTGTGCTCACGTGGCGCTTGACATGCCTTCTTGCTGCTCATTCAGTTTGCCTTGTTTCTCTGCAGGTGCCTCTCAGCCAATCTTCTCCCTTGGGTAGCTCGGATTCCTTTTCCCCTTTCAGGAGGGTCCTCGCTGAGCTAGACCAAAGAGACCCCCCCTTCTCAGACCCCTACCACCTGTCCTCGCTGTCTCCTGCCTACGGTTTGCATCCCCCGCCTCCTTCCCTGTCGGCCCCCTACCCGGCTTTCCGCCAGCCTCAAGACGCCTTTCCTTCCTCCAGCCCTTCCGCTGCCCCACCTAAGCCTCCGCCCCCTCCCCACTTTCCCATCATGACGGGTCACTTGCCCCTCAAAACGAGGTCCTCCACTTTTCAGCCCTGCCTCACAGACCACCCTCTCCGGCCTCACAGCCACTTCCCAGTCTCCTCTCGACCAGGGGTCAATGGGAGCCCCCCTTCTCAGCTGGAGCACGAGAACCTCTATTATGAGATTGTGGGGGAGCCTCCTGCCTACCCTGGCCTGGCCCGCCCCTGGCCCTCTTACCCACCCCCCGAGTACCTGGCCACTTTCAATGCCTCCTACGGGGTCTTTGAGAGGCCCTGGCGCCAGGCCCATCTCCCTCCGGCTGCCTCCTCTCTTCAGCCCATCTTAAAGAACTCCCAGCTGCAAATCCAGTCGATGCCTCCTGCAGTCACCCGCCAGGAGCCCATCTACGTCAACGTGCCCTTCCCTGAGCCCTCCTTCGTCAGCCCCACGCCGTCCCCTCCCCCCGAAGCAGCCCATCCCCGCAGTCATTCTGACCCGGGAGCTCCTCAGGCGTTGCCCCAGCCCAGCAGGCCTCCCCTGCCTCAGAAGCAGAAGCTGGCATGGGGCTACACACCCTCAGGGCAACACCGCCAACTGATGGACGTTTTGCCTTGCAGTCGTGCCGTGTGGCAGTTCTACCGCCCACCCTCTGCGTGTTGGGGACACCCCTCTTACGGTCCGGAACCCATTATCACCTACGATGGTCCCGCCCCCCGCTCGGGGAGCCAGGCCTCAGCTCCCTTGCAGAAGCTGGATGAGTCTTCCCCACAGTATGGCAATGTGGAAAGGAGAGAGGGCCCTCCATCCGGGTGCTACCTTGGACCCAGCTGGACAGTGTACGCTGAGGGCCAGACGCACAGCTACTGCTGAAGGACAGGCGGTGACCAGATGCGCAGTTTGGATCCTCGGGGCTGGGCTCCGGGTTTTCCTGCCCTCTTCCTTGCCAGTATTCATGGGATCACACAGTACGGATTGTTGTGAAAGAAATAAAAGACTTCGGAAGGACCTATCCGACTAGGTTACTCTGAGGTCACGTCTTTGGGCTCCCACATTGGGCAATTGTGTCTGCCACCTTTGGAGGACCTCCTTGTGGTTTGAAGAGCACATGATTCTTTCAAGGCAGGAGGTTTCTCTCCAGAAAATCAGCATGGATACCACACAGAAGAATTTAGCATGGACACCGTACCGAAGAACATTTGACGGCATCATTTCAGTCTGTGGGGTACCAGAATGCCTCCGCCAGTTCCATCGTGTGTGTCCCATCTTCCAGTTTCGGTTATGCCCCACGTTGCTTTGTTCCATCTTGCCCTCTTTCCCAACTACGGACTTCTAACCCCAGAGGAGAGTGTTTGGTTTCAATGAGATGACTGCAGCCGATTCCTTCCGGATTACATCACCTCGACCACTTTGGCAACCTGAGTCACAATAGGATGCTTGGGATCCATCCAGGGCTGCTATAACTGTGCTCATGTCGTGCGCTGAACAGACACAGAGAGGCGCTGTGGACCACGTTTTGCTCACTGCTGGGGAAGACTGCAGGCTTTGGAAGGGAGAGAGAGAGCCATTAACAACTACCCCGAATCTTTGTTCCTCTTCTTTTCCAGCATTCAAACCAAAATAGTTCTAACTTGTAATAAGCATCCCTTTTAACCCAATTAAAATATTAACCACCTTCCCCTGCTGGTTTTCCCTGAGATTAAGCCAATTCCTGGAAGAAAGCCATCCCCTGGGCTGGGACATAGATGTCCAAGGAAATACCGTATAAGATGCCACCAAGGAAGACAGGCGGCCACTCCTGCAACCTCCTCTTACAAGAGCCCACACTCTTTGCAGCTAGTCCGAGTGGCATGTTGAGAAAAAGCTAGGGGGAGCATGTTGGTCTCGTGCATTTCTGTATTTATTTAGGATTTTGGAATGTGTGTGTGTGTGTGTGTGTGTGTGTGTTTTACAAAAGAACTGGGAGTGAGGGGCAAGGGGGGAGAGGAGGAGAAGCATACGGTGTGTGCCTAGCATGGGAGGGCTCATGTGTGACTAAGTTGCAGGCTTGAGGGTTGCTTGGGTTCATGTCTACTTGATATGTGCATTCGTGTCTGGAGTTGGCGCATGTGTGAGTGCGTGTGTCTGTAAAAGTGTTTGTGCATGTTCCACAAGACAGTATTTTAGATATACTGGGTAGGAGGAAGGGAGAGAGGCATTTATGCCTTCTTCCTCTTGAGGACCAGTTCCACTTTGGGCCAGTTTCTCAATTTTGGCCATTTTAAGGGGTTTAAGATACATATGATGATTGGGGAATGCTGGGAGTTGAAGTCCACATGTCTTAAAAGTAGCCAAGGCTGAGAAACACTAGGGAAAGATGAAAATCCCCCTCCCTCCCTCCAGCATCCCCTTCCCCAAAGCACTTTTCTAGGCTCCTTTTCAAATTATTATATTGTCAGATTTCATTTTTTTTAAAAAAAGAAGAGGGGGTGTAAGGGATGAGGAAACAGAACAAGCAACAATGGTAATGCATCACGGAGAAGGAAGACCTATATATATTTTTCCTGAATGCAGTCCAAATTTTAATTCAAGCACTTTGGGATCTTATTGCTTTCAGAGAGAGCCAAGCACAAGTTTTAAGCTTCTTTCCCCATGAAATCCATAGCCGGCTCCTGGGCACGCTTGCTTGGAAGTCAACCCCACAAAGGAATGCAAGACTGGATTTGTGCACAACAAGATGACAGCCTTAATTGTGTTATTTTGAAGCCTCCGTGGGATCTTTTTTGGGAATAGGTGGGTGGGTAAAGGGGTTGAATTCCTCCAGAGTATGGGATCTGGGATCTTGGCCACCCCAGCTGGCTGGCACACTTGGGTAGCAAGATCTAGAGGTCCTCACTAGAGACCTTCCCGGCTTGTCAAGAACTTGATTCATCTCTACATCAGAAGGATATGCAATTGAGTCCAACATCTTCAACTCCTCCCATAAAACAGCTTTCGGCGTAGAATGTCTCAACCTGCGCTAAGAGTTTTCGATCTGGGATTGATTCCCTCCTCGTCATACCGATCGGTTCCACATCTGGGTTTTAACACAGAAATTGCACTAACTTTACCACTTTTTTTTGTAACAAAACAAAACGAAGCAAAAACGCCACCATGGTTAAAAACTTCCCAGTTGTTCCACATTCTCAATAGCTTGTTATATTCCTTGTTTCTCCAGGAACTTGAAAACATTGGAGAGCTGTTCCTCTTCTGGGTTTTGCAAAGACACACCTGGGGTGGGGCAAAAAAGGGGCTTAATGATCCATGAATGAAAATAATGTTGGAACTTGATCCATGGTGTTGGTTGTGTCGGGCTGGGGAGACAGAGCAACCTTGGGAATGGTTAACTATCGTTAGTTCTACGTAGGTTGAGTGTCCAAGATCTGGAGAGCACCTAGGTTCACAAGTAAATGCTGGCCACGCTAAATGAACCTTGAAATTACCTGAAAATAGATTATGGGTGTGCAAAAGTGATTGCCAAGCACTTTTCTTTCATGAATTTCTAGCACTTGGCTGGGCAGTGACTATTTCCACCCGAATATCACCAAACGTTGGATATTTATAAGATTGTTCTATCAACACTTATTTGACCAGGGAGATTGGGATGCTCATTGCAGTTCCGACATTATGTGTGACTGGATTTGAAGCAAAAGTGCAGCTTGAATGCTTTTGACTATAAAGGTAGTCCTCGACTTGCAACCATGATCGGAACCAGAGTTTTGGCTGCTCATGATGTGGTTGTTAAGCAAACCACTATGTGATCGGACCCAAATGAGCTACCATTTCTAACTATGGTTGTTGAGCAAATCAGAAATCATTATGTGAATCACTCAGTCAGGACCTAGCTGGGAAGGTTAGGGTTAAAATTGCGATCGCCTGACTACAGGATGCTGTAACCATTGTAAACGTTGAGCCGGTTGCCAAGCAACCAAACCACAACCACAATCCTGGTGCAATTATTGCAGGGAGGATGTACAGGTAGTCCTTGACTTACAACAGTTCATTCAGTGACCGTCCAAAGTTACAACAGCACTGAAAAAAGCGATGTGCGGCCATTTTTCACATGACTGTTAATTTGAGGCCTTCAACTAGGCAGAGGCCTACACCAACTTTAAGGCCTAGTTGTCTTGTTCTCACAGTGGCTTGGCAACTGACTCATATTTATGACGGTGGCAATGTCCCTGGGGGTGGGCATGTGATCCCCTTTTTGTGACTTTCTGGCGAGCAGAGCCAATGGGGAAGCCCAATTCACTTAAGAACCCCGTTACTAAATTAACCAGAGAAGCCATTTGCTTAACAAAGGTGGCAAGAAAGGTGGTAAAACGGACCAAAATTCATTTAAGCACGGGCCTGTTTCTGATAGCAGAAACAGGCTCAATTATGGTCATAAGATGAGGAATGATTGTAACTTTTAAGAATGGGTCATGTCAGTTTTGTGACATGTCCCTTGTAACTTTAAACCAGGGGTCCCCAAACTTGGCAACTTTAAGACTTGTGGACTTCAATTCCCAGAATTCCTCCGCCAGCTATTGAAGTCCACAAGTCTTAAAGTTGCCAAGTTTGGAGACCTCTGCTTTAAAGCATCCGCTAAACGAATGGCTGTAAGCCAAGGACTACGTGTAAAAGCAAGGTGCGGCTCCAGAAGACCTCTTGACCTGGGAATCTGAACAGAACTGGTTCCATGCTGATCCAATTCTCCCCACCCCCCTGGCTGTTTAGCTCTGTCTCTAACCCATCCCACAAAATTGGAATGGTAGATTTTTGAGATGGAAGAATGGGGGCATCCCTGCACCCATCCTGCCGTTGACTTTTGAATCCACTCTCGACTTCGGCAGGTGGTGATGCATGTTCTTAACCACATTTGTCCCGTCTGCAATTTATGCAGGAGTACCAAACCCATCGCATCCGCAGCTGTAGTTATGTGGCCACGGCTGCCCCTCTCGCGCACCGTGGCTTTCCTGCCACCTTATTCTGCCACATGTGGGCCAGCCACGGCTTTACAGCACCTGCTCTTTCCTTTGTGTGATGCCTCCACGAGAGAGGCAGTACTTCAAAAGGGAAGACGACCATCCCGTATTCTCCACCCCACCCCCCCAATTCTGTGAAGCGATCACTGCCATACTGGCCTGTCTATATGTGCCTGTGTTTTTAACCGCCCATGTTTCCTTGTTGCCTCTGATGTGCTGCAGTTCTTTTTTTTTTTGGATATAAGTTGACTTCCCTTTTTTTCTGGGATTCTTGTACTAAATGGCTTAATTCAAACCAATTAACAAATAAAGGCAAACTGGCAAGCTTGGGTCTGTGGTCTCACTGTTTGCAAGATGTGAAACGGGACAAAAATTTATTTATACATCATATTTAAAAATGGCCAACAGGAACCGTTTGGTTCCTCATTTTAGTATTTGCAGTGAGAAATTCTTGGATCACACATCTGTTTAGGAGTTGAGCCATTTGATCTGAATACAGCAGAGATTAGTTGCTATTCTGGAGTAGGCATACTAGCCTGGAAGCTAAACTATGTTATCTTTCTAGCGAGTGCTAAGAAACTACTAGTTATAAAATCCTTGTGTGTCCAATCACACTTGGCTAATAAAGGACATTTCTATTTCTATTCTATTCCTATTCCTATTCTATTCTGTTCTATTCTATTCTTCTTCTTCTTCTTTTTCTTCAGCGTTTGTCTCGCGCTCGGGCGAGGTCCGCTAATGTCCTTGAGTACTGCTTCCACACCTCTCTGTCTGCCACGCGTGTCGGGTCTGCCTTCACGATCTCTAGATCGGCCTTGATCGTGTCCATCCAGCGTTGTTTAGGT
>NW_020769327.1:488547-561780 GCF_900518735.1 Pseudonaja textilis | reverse complement strand
CCTATCTTCAAAGTTCCCAATCACTAAATGTCTACGGAGTTGTCCAGGTCCAGGTTGTCCCAAAGGTGCTTTTTCAAGAGGCAAGTGGACTTTCTTGGTTTTTCTTTGAAGACATTTCTCTTCTCATCCAAGAAGCTTCTTCAGAGCTTCAAACGTCTTCAAAGAAAAACCAGAGAGTTCAGCTCTCAGTCACTAGCATTTTGACTCGGCTTGGCAGAAAAGTTGCATTGCATTCACAGTCCCTACATGTATACATTCTGGAGCTATGTCTGGGTGAAGGACACAAGGCAAGGGCGTTCTCACAGGCTGGACAATGATATGTACCTCCATCATGAAACGGTCCCACATCCGGGTGAGTTCCCGGCCTTGGGGTGTATCAGATGTATAGAAGCCCAGCATCTGCTTGGTTACCAGTTTGGAATTTGATACTACCTGGGGTAGGGAAGAAGGAGAGAATGTTGGTCAGCTACATTCCCCAAGCCCAGGTACACAAACATTTCACTTCCAAAGTTTCAGCTTACATAAAAATATGCAAACAGATTTCTACATTTCCAAATACATTTCTTTCTGCACAGCAATTCTGAGTTTTCTTTTTAAAGGGAAAACAAACTCCATTCAAAAAAGAGAAGAAAGGCCCAAATGTTTCTAGATTGTTTTGGTCTTTTAGAATGAGGCAAAATGATTCCCCCACCTCCATAAATCAGTTAGTACTATCTTATGCCAATTCAGCAACAGAAGTGAAAGCTGTATGAATTGAACTGATGTGAATTGTAGGGTCAAAGGATCCATATTCTTATAATAAGCAATTATGGCCTTTTCTTGTCTATTTGTGAACAGAAATGTATAAGCTTTCTCCAAGCTTTGGTTATCATGAAAGTTTTTGAAGAGCCAACAGTTCAAAGAAATTCACCAATTATATACTATTCCCATATTATAAACTATACAAGCCTACCAAGTTGATCAGAATAATGGGGCTGACAAAGGACACAAATGAAGCTTCATTCAAATTTCCAGACTGAATTATGTTTTGGATGGATCATTCACCATGATATAAGCAGACATTGGGAAAGACTGTGTACTTCTGTCCAAGTGGAGTGAGCCAAAACCTTGCTTTTAGAAGACCAACCTGGGAAGAATTTGCACCCTGTACTTACATAATCACGATGTGTGTAGGAGCTGATGCAAGAGGCACATTCAAATAAGTAGACAACCAGGATCAGTACCAGGTACTGAAAAATAAGAAAATAGAGAATAAGATTCAATTTGAAGAAAAAAAAATACATACTTGGAGACATTTTCCCCCAGGATATTCACCATGGATTAGAGATAATTAATTAGAGATAATTCTACCATTGGGCAGAAGACATCAAAGCATAGCCAGCCGGACAAACAGGTTTAAAAACAGCTTCTACTCATGGCTGTCAGACTCTTAAACACAATCACAATCACTCCACATACATAAGGAAACTTATGATTAGTCTTTTCCCCCGCAATTACTTGTATAGAGATTATTCTCTATACTATTTATGTAGTTTTGTATTTTCTGTTATGGATCGTACCAGAGAGGCTAAACCAATTTCATTGTATATATGATGTACAATGTCAATACTATATTAATAATTATTGTATCCTTTGATTTGTTGATAACGCAGGTGTTTGTTGCTATTGCTGATGATGTGCCATGCTCTAGTTGGACATGATGATGGCATGACTTTCAAAGAGGGATAAGCAAATCCATTAGAAGAGATTTTGATGAATGTTCATTATTTACACCATTTTAACTGATGGAGACAGTATGTGCATTCCATTTGCTGGAGAGGAACAGCTAAGACCGAAATGTACTGGATTACAAGCTAAATTGCTAATGTGCTTTTGGTGTTTTTGCTCTGATCAGGTATTGAATTTATGTTTACCAACAAAGAAATAAAGGGTAATAAAAGTAAACATAAATTCGACACAAAAAATTGTCGTGAAAGTTGGCTGCCTGCGGAGGCTCCTGGATTGGGGCTGAAAGGCGAAAGCGGAAGCAGTATGCTCCGTCCCATAATTGGGTAGACCAGGTTGCCCTGATAGACCGGTCTCACCAGAAAAAACTCTCTGATCAGATAGATTCTTAGAAAAATACAAGTACTTTTTTTGACTAGAGACAACAATGGAATCACAAACCAGGAGCTATACAATTCTATATTCCAAGTCATTTCTACTTTGTCTTGGTTAGCTTCACTTGCACTGACCTTCATCTCTTCCCGTAGAAAAGAGAAAGCACTACAGATAGTCCTTACTTAACAACCATTCATTTGAAGTTACAATGGCATTGAAAAAAGTGATTTATGCCTGTTTGTCACATGCTCATTGCAGCAGCCCCATGGTCAGGTGATCAAAAATCAGGTGCTTAGCAATTTTCATGTATTTATGACAGTTGAACTTTCCCAGGGTCATATGATCACCCTTTGTAAACTTCCCAGCTGGCTTAACAGATAACAGATAATCAGAGTTGGAAGGGATCTTAGAGGTCATCTAGTCCAACCCCCTGCCCAAGCGGGAGACCCTACACCATTTCTGACAAATGGCAGTCCAATCTCTTCTTGAAGGTCTCGAGTGATGGCGTTCCCACAACTTCCAAGGGCAACTTCTGTTCCATTGGTTGATTGTTCTCACTGTCAGAACGTTTCTCCTTATTTCCAGGTTAAATCTCTCCTTGATCAGTTTCCATCCATTGTTCCTTGTCTGGCCTTCGGGTGCTTTAGAAAATAGCTTGACCCCCTCCTCTCTGTGGCAGCCCCTCAAATATTGGAAGACTGCTATCATGTCTCCCCTGGTCCTTCACTAGATTAGCCAAGCCCAGTTCCTATAACCGTTCTTCGTATGCTTTGGTCTCCAGTCCCCTCATCATCCTGGTTACTCTTTTCTGTACTTTTTCTAGAGTCTCAACATCATTTTTATAGTGTGGTGACCAAAACTGGATGCAGGACTCTAGGTGTGGTCTTACTAAGGCTTTATAGAGTGGTATTAGTTCCTCACTTGATCTCGATTATATCCCTCTGTTAATGCAACTTAGGATTGCATTAGCTTTTTTGGCTGCTGCTGCACACTGCTGGCTCATATTTAGCTGGTTGTCCACTAAGACTCCAAGATCCCTCTCACAGTTACTGCTATTGAGCCTGGTTTCACTCAGTCAATTATATGTGCACTTTTGATTTTGCCTTGCCTAAGTGTAGGACTTTACTTTTCTCTACACTGAATTTCACACTTCTCTACACTTAATGACATTGTGACTCATTTAACAACCACAGTGATTCACTGAACAACTGCAGCAAAAGTCGTGCATGGGGCAAAACTTACAACTCCCTTGCTCAGTCATTAAAATGTTGGACTCAATTATCACGGTAAGTCAAGGACTACTTATATTGACCTGGCTTTTTCCCATCGCTAGCCAGAGTTAAGTTGAGAAAACGTAGAGTTTAGAGAAGTCTGATTCTTCTTGTTACTGTACTCACCAACAACACCATGAGGCGGTTGTTTTTCACAAGGCTGATGATGCCAAAGACGCAAACGCAGAAGAAGCAAAACCCAGTGAAAATGGAGATCCAGGCGCCTGCGTAGACATCATCTTTGCCAGAGACCCCCAAGATGGGGTAAACTTTATAGGGATCAGCTGTTACCCAAATTGACTCAGCACAAAGTGCCAGCCCTGCAAGCTGTAGAAACAGAGGAAGGTTGTTAGCCACCAAACTACCAGAAATCAAACCAGATTCTTTGTTATTGAGCATGTCCAAGGGGAGTGATTTTAGTTCAGCTTCCTTTTGTAATTTCTCGGTGCTATACCTACACCTTTTCAGGGTTCTGTGCAATTTTTTTGGGGGGGGGGGCTCAAATTGTGCATCTTGCATGTTATATGAACCCCACCATGGTGGTTAAATGGGAATGTGGCCAATGATGATTCATTCAACAAAATACAGTGAACGATGGTCAACAGACAACGTTCCAAAGACATTTTTAAAAATCAGAAACATGACCTAGGTCATTCTATTCCCCATTTTATTTTTCAGATCCCCAAGTCAAACCCAGGAATTTTCCCATTGCTGAGAGACATTACGGTATTGCTTGTAGGTCTCTTACCATAATAATAATATTGCCCATCACTATTAGTCCCACAACAAAGGGAGATATCTTTCCTTCCATGTTTTCCAGGAATGGCTTCTTGGATACCAGTCCTCAAATTCTGCAGAAGGGAAGCAAACAAACAGACATAATGATTTTCTATGTAAAGGGGAAAAAAAAAATCACTGCTTTTCTCAATTCTTTCGCCTTCTTTGGAGTAAAGGGCATTTGCACAAGCCAGCTTCTTTAATACCTTCCACATCTGCACTTAATAAAATGTTAATATGCTCTGGTTTGCCAGTTAGCTAACAAGTTTGCCAGTTAGCTAACAAGCTATTTGTGTCCAGGTGTTCCATGGCATGTACATCTGTATATATGTTGATACATACAGTTTTTTGTGTTTTCTGCGGTACACCAGATAGCACTGCTGATATGCTTAGCTACTTTTTGAAAACATGTATTTTAAGCCAGCAACTTCCTAAATACTCCCAGTCTTTGTATTGCTTTAAATGCTTCAAAGTTTGCACAAGTGAGAAGTGTAAGGAGGAGGCAGCGTGCAAAGTAAAAAGAAGGTATTTTGAAAATGCATTTGTCCCCAGGCCAACAGGTGCATTGACGTAACTACTCTTTCTGCTTTTGACCTGTCCAAAAGATTCTTGAAAGATGGAAGGAATTAATATTGAACGCTTGGAGAAAAAAGACCTGCAACAATATATATTGTATCTTATCTGACCTGCAGAATGAACCTGCAAGCAATTTAGGGAATCCAGTCCCCAGATTTTCAAGGAAAGTTCTGCTTCCCAGTTCTGAAGCCTAGAGGAATATCTTCCATATGGTCCAAAGATGGACAAGGCTGGTGTTGACATTCAGGTTCCAGAAGTCCTCACTAGTGACTGAGTTAGCTGACACCTGGAATGCTAGAGATATTTATGGTCCAAATCATTCATGATAAAGAGCAATCAACATATTTAGTGCTAAGTGAGTTGAGAGAAGGAGAAGGAGCAGTAAAAGCAGAAGGGAGAAGAGGAGGAAGGGAGAAGAAGGAGAAGAAGGAGAAGGAGATGGAGGAGAAGGAGGAAAAGGAAAAAGAGAAGAAGGAGAAAGAGCAAGTGCAGGAGGAGGAGAAGCTTCAGAAAAGATAGAATTCAGAAGAGGAACTAGTCTGCCCCATGGGTGTCCAACCTTTCGGCATGCCTAGGCCACACTGAATGAAGAGGAATTGTCTTGGTCCATAAATAAAATGTATAATACACTTAATATAAGGATGTCACATAATGTTAACAATTTTACAATCTTGTGAGGCCACATTACTAGGGCCTAGTGCAGCCCATGTTTGATTCTGCACAGCCCTTTTGCTTTCCAAACTGAAATTATGAATTAAAATATTTTTCAATTTCTTTGCGCCTTGGTCGGAATAAAACAAGGGACAGATGGAAAGAATATCAAACAACTGAAACTCTACTGGGAAAATATCTCTGATCAGGGAGTGACTCTCCCTGAGCTCTGATTCTTGAATCCACAAAGGGCAGGTTTAACTTGTCAGGTTGGACATAAGGCTGGGGAGACAGCATAGCAGAGATTCCTGGATGTCCACATTGCACCAGTCAGGACAGCTCTGCAAGGAAGGAGCTAGTCTTCTACAAATTTAAACCAGTCCTGCCTGGTATGCTTTGCCTCACCTTTCTGAGAAAATACCAAGTTTTCTCTCAGGAGGTGAGCACCTGCCTATCTACTGATCAGAGTCTGAGAGGAATGAATGTGGTGTTGGAAGAAATAATCCTTCTGGGTTCAGTTCCAAGTGGGGAAAAAGCACTGGAATCATGGAAATTGCTTGGAAAGAAGGTTTAATGGTGGACAGGACCACATGCCTTGGAGCTCTTGGGCAAAGAAAAGGGAAGAGATGCTGAGAGCCCCTGGGTTTTATGCCTTTTCTGGGCCTTGAACTGCCTGGGGCGCAGGAAGAGTATTCTGATTGGTTGCTGTCAGAGGTCACAGCGAGCTTTGTAGGTTGTCTGTGTGCTAAGTTTGGTGGAAACTCGGTGGGTGGTGCAATGAAGGGCAATGAAATGGCTCTGCCTCAAGGAGGTAGATCTTTGTTATGTAGAATAGACTGACCCAGGGCTTAATGGCCTATTAACAAAAGAGGTGGGGGTGAGTTTCTGCCTCTCTGAGTCTACTTCTCTTTTAGGGGAAATATTCTGCCTTTTTAATTTTTCCTAGAATATTTCATTTCTCTAGGAGAGGGGTGGGTGCTAACTTCCTACAGTGGATTTAGAAATCCAACTCTCTTCCTTATTAGTGTTTTCCCAAACAGGAATTGGCTTTGGAAGCCAATCAGCAAAGAGCACTGTGAATAGCTGCAGTTGCTTTATAGGATACATATCATATCAATTCCGATGGGTAATTTTCAGCATGTATTACTGGAATTATTTATTTTGCTAAATTAATAGGCCACTGATGTTGCAAACAGCTTAAGTGGTGTAAGCCACACCTTTGCAAATTGAATTAAATGCAATATAATAAAAAAAGAGGTAGTTCTTGACGTATCACCACCTCTGAGTCCAGAATTTCTGTTGCTAAGGAGACATTCATGAAATGAATTTTGCCCCATTTTACTACCGTTGCTGCAATGGTTGTAAGTGTGAAAAACGGTCATAAGTCACTTTTTTTCAGTGTCGTTGTAACTTTGAATGGTCACTAAATGAACTGTTGTAACTTGAGGACTACCTGTATAATAAAAGATGCGTTTATAGCACTGGGCCCATGACTCAATTCAATTAAAGTTAAACAGAAACCCCCTACTGCTAACAAGATATGAATATTATTGGGTTAACACACCACCCTGTATCCTTCAAAAGATTTCTACCTTGCTGTTTCAATGTGTGTGCTTTGTTCAAGGCCGATTACAACAGTAAAAATTATTATTAAAAAGAAAAATCTCATCTGAGTTTACACGATCCTTGCTTTAAGATCAGATCCATCCAGAGCTGGTATTCAGCAGGTTCTGACTAGTTCTGGAGAACCGGTAGCGGAAATTTTGAGTAGTTTGGAGAACCGGCAAATGCCACCTCTGACTGGCCCCACCCCCATCTATTCTCTGCCTTCCATTGAGTCCCAGCTGATCGGCTGGGTCTTCTTTGGTTGCCCTGCACAGGAGAAGGGAGCTGGAAAGTAGGTTAGTGGGGTGGGGAAGGAATGGGGATTTTTCAGTAACCTTCCCCCAGAAGTGGGGAGGGAATGGAGATTTTACAATATCCTTCCACTGCCACACCCACCACACTATGCCCACCAATCCACGCCCACAGAACCGGTAGTAAAAAATTTTGAATTCTACCACTGGATCCGTCTTCTAGGCAATGGTGGTTCCTCCCCTCCCCTTTTTTTGGCAATGGTACAAAAGTAGCTTTCTTCGGTCTTCTTCCAGGATGTTTTGATTTCCTGACCTAGTTTATCTCTCCAGGAATTTGCAAAGCCTGACTCTGTTTCATTTCAGAGTTCAGGGACAATTAATCAAGCATATCCAATTACCAAAAATTAGAACATGGTACTGAGTTTAAAATACTTAAAAGGCAAGGAACAAAAATTCATTTTTGTTTACATACAAGCCATGTATGTAAAATTCATTTCTAAAAATGCAAAGGAGAGTTCCAAAAACACCTTAAAATGGGCAAAAAGCAAACAATAACAATTTCTAAAAAATAAAATAAAATTATTGTCCATGGAGTGTTAAAAAAAAAAGGAATGTCTGAAGCCACCGGGGCGAAAATCAACAGAGAGAACATCAACTTGGCCTTCTGAATTCAAGTTTAGGTGAAGCGACTGAGAAGGCCGCTAGCCATCTTGAATATTATATATTGGAAAGGTAAGAGGATAAAACTGGGGAAGGAGCTAATAATGCGTATCTTGATAAAATCAGCCCAAGATGTTTTGTTGCTTAGAGCAAAGGATACCACCCCATCCTGATTCCGATTTCAAAGCAGCAAAGGAGCTCAAACATCAACGCCTTTCCCTGGGGCATCACCTTAATGGGAGGGCCATCCCTCCAGAGAGATGGGTATGGAGGGGTGGTAACAGTTCAAATTCTGACAGCTTCTCCTGGTTTGAACAGCTGCCAGACTAGATAATGAACCTTGTTGGTAGTGATGTTGTTCTTGTCTGAGGAATTAACAAGAACGTAAGACCACATCTAGAATGCTGCATCGAGTTTTGGTCGCCACATTCCCAAAAAGATGTTGAGACTTTGGAAAAAGGGCAGAGAAGAGCAACTAAGATAATTAAAGGCCTGAAGACTACAGCCTATGAAGAATGGTTGCAGGCTTTGGGTATGGCTAGTCTGGAGAAAAGAAGGACTAGGGGTGATATGATAGCAGCCTTCCAGTATTTGAGGGGTTGCCACAAAGAAGAGGAAGTCAACTTATTTTCCAAAACACCAGAAGGCAGGACAAGAAACAATGGATAGAAACTAATCAAGGAGAGAAGCAACCTAGAGTTAAGGAGAAAGTTCCTAACAGTGAGGAAAATGAACCAGTGGAATTGCGTGCCTTCCAAAGTTGTGGGTGCTTCATCACTGGGAATTTTAAAGAAGAGACTGGACAAGCACTTGTCTGAAATGATATAGGCCAGGGTCTTCTGCTGGAGCAGAGAGTTGGACTAGAAGACTTCCAAAAAATTCCAGCTCTATTCTTAATTAAAAGTTTCCGTAGAAACAGGAAAAACCAGACATTTGACTGCTGAATCAAGGCTATGCACGCCTGAGTTTGAAGGACCAATATCCTCAAAACACTGGCCATTCTTTTTATCATTAGAATCAGTTTTAATAGAAATGTATGAAATTAGCTCAATCTGGCATAGTTGAATCATTCTTTTCCTGTTAAATTAGGTATTTCTAATTTATGAGCACAGTGGCGTAGTGGTTAGAGTGCAGTACTGCAGGCTATTTCTGCTGACTGCCAGCTGCCTGCAATTTGGCAGTTCAAATCCCACCAGGCTCAAGGTTGACTCAGCCTTCCATCCTTCCGAGGTGGGTAAAATGAGGACCCAAATTGTTGGGGGCAATATACTGACTCTGTGAACCACTTAGAGAGGGCTGTAAAGCATGGAGAAATGGTATATAAGTCTATTCTAAAAATAAAAGAAAAAACAGTGGGACCAAAAATAATGTTAAGGAACAGAAGATCCTTCTCTCTGAAGTTGAAGCATTCTGATTTATTTTTTTTGGGACATCTTTCCACTGATTTGGATTGTAAATAAAAAAATATTACAATAAGAACATAGTCCCTACAAAATACAGAAGAACACCCCACCAAAGCCAAGCTCAGAGTCGAGAGGAAGAAAAAAAACCCAATTCCACAAATACAAAGGGTAAATCAATGTTTTGTCAGCACAACAGAAGAAGTGAATCTTTTGAGTTATCTCTTGGATGCTGTTTTAGAGAATATCCTTCATCCCATTTTGTCGGCTTAACTTCTAAATCCAGGGATTTTTCAGAGAAAATGCCAACAAAGAAACAGTCCAAGAGAATTTAGCTGGAACAGCCCCAAACAAGCATCCTCCAGCATTTCCCTTTTTTAGTTTTGCCAAATGGGAAGGCTGGTCTTGATATCATGCCCAGTAGAGCTCACTCCCAGTTAATTGTTGCTTTAGCACACATTTTAAAGTGGGGAGTGGGTTGGTAATAAAAAGACTCAGTAACAGCTTTAGGGATACCGAGTCATGGAAAGAAGACTCAAGCTGTGTCCTTTGCTGAAACTTCCTGTAGTTCATGACCAATAAATCATCGTTGAAAGGAATACAAGAACAATTGTAAACAACCCGCAGATATCTTTCTCATAATAGCAGCGGAATTCAGAGTAACTGTTAAACCTTCCTCATTACAGATCTTCTCTTTAAGATTCTAACCTGACCCATTTCTCCTTTTAAACAAATAATACTTGGAATGCTCACCTCTTCCCCCATTTTTAATACTGTAAGCCTTCTAACTATGACAGTCACATCATAGGAGACAATCTGCTCTTCTGCTAGATTACAGCAGCCCCTGGCCTTCCGATTTCTGATATAAATTCATGCATAGATATCTGCACTTGGATATCCAGGTTGCTACAAGGCACGATTCATTCATTTATTTTTAACTACTGTATTTGCATTTCAATAATGTATTCTGGATGCTCAAGGGTCCATTAATAAACAGAACACATTTGTTGACATACATTTTGCTAAGAGAGTGAACAAGTAAGGACTTGAACCTGTATTGCTTTCTAGTCCCAATATTTTAATCACAGTATCGTATTGGGTTGCATATTGTTTCACAGGAAGCAATGGATAATTGATTCTGCATCCCGGTTAAACTTGGGAGACTTCAAGATTTTAATACCCATCATCCACTGAGATTTTTGGAAACCCCAAATCTTCTATCTAGGTGGTGGTGGCCCTTCACAAATATCCATGATTCAATCCATCCAACAAAGTTTTGGGATATACTGAACTATATGGGTTAGATCTGTATAATGTGCTAGGCTTGTTGAGGCTGTGACAATTCAACAAAAAGACATATTTTCTAGCTATCCATGCTATTAATATATTATTAATCAACACAGATTGTAAACATCCCCTGTGGGAACTGGTAGAACATCCAAGGCACAAGGCATAATAAGTCTGGAGTTTATAAATGCACTAAAAGATGACGATGAGATCATTTTTATCACAAACATCTAAAGTCCCCAAAGCTTTCACTGCAATGAACTCATTAGACTTTGAGATGGCATTAAGACTGGAGTTGACTTTGGCTACAGCTGATTATTTTGGTTATGTTTCAGGAAGAACATCACAATTAAGAACTTCAGTGAAGTACAGCTCCAATTCTACTTTTCGAATCTAGTATTTACAGTATTAGAGTAAGATTTGAAGCAATAGGTTTGAAGGACAACAATTGCTCCCTCAACCATCTTGAAGAAGATCCCATCTTACCAGTGCCACTTACCTGTTAGATGTATACCAGCCAACTCTAACCTGTTCTGCAAGATACAATTGTCTCAGCATTGGCCTTTATATATTTATGAAGGAAGTGGGAGCAAAAGGGTCAAGGAACTGGACTGGATTTTCTGGCTCAGAAGCTAGGTGGACCAGCAACCAAGATTGTTGTCCTCTTGTTTTTGCCTATTCAGTTATTCCTGCCCCACCCAGGAATAGCTGTCTGATTGACTGTCCACTATCATTTCCAGCATAGGGAGATTCAATAGAAGAGAAAGAATGATCCCTTAAAGAATTTTTAGAGGTCTACAAGGCAGATAGATAAGAAAACAGGCTCATTTCGTACATTATGTTAAGAATTTGCATGGTTTGCAGAGTTGCAAACTATTTAACTACAGTTTAATCTAGTGTATTATGCAAACCCATTGTGTGCATTTGATTTATGATGTATTTGCTGTGGAACTTTCCAAACCAGTTAATTAAAACATAGTTCAGTTAACCAAGGCTAAATGTGTGATACCAAAATAAAGTATTTTTCTTTGATTTAAAGACAAATTTTGAGCCAGGTTATTGTGGTTTGTGAAGCAATACTATAATTTATGGTTTAGCAATATGTGTAAACTTAGTTTCTAAGGTTTGCTTGAAAATGGGATTAAACAATAGCTTGGCATAAGGATTGTGCGAGTCAAATTAAAAGCCTGGGCAAGAATTGTAAGAGATAATTAATAGCTAGATAGAAAATGGTTGACAAGAAATGCAACAAGTTAGATTTGCTAGCTAATATTTCCTTATCTTTCTCTAATTTGCATTATTAGTTTTCATAGTTTCAAAGGAAAAGCTCTCAAAAGGAAGTTTATTAATCTGTTTTCCATTCTTAGAAATCTTTTCAAGCATTTCTCTTAGGAAGAGATGCTGTAAGTTGTAGACCAGCAACAACATCTGTACAGCTGTTGGTTTCCTTCCTTTAAAAAGTGAGGCAGTTAGTTATTTTTAATCAATATATAACTATATTTGCAAATTTCAGTTTTTTAATATGTGGCAATGATAGATAATATGCTATTTTTTTTCCATTTTTGCTATATCTCAAGTTACTTTTTTAAATGTGGAAAGACAGGTAAACATATGCTGTTAAAAATCCAAATGCATAGTTTTATTATGTATTAACCGTATTTTTATACTGTATCATCAACCTCTGGGCAACATATAAGAACAAGTTCTTTATATAATAAATATAAAGTCTCCACCAGCACTAAGTAAACCAACTTCTTCTGCATAGTGACATTATCCTACTGTCCCTCTGTGAGGCAATTTAAGAACTATTTAAAAAAGGACCTTTGAGGCAGTGTGCTGAGAGTGGGAATTCTTCAAACATAATTTAATATTCATCAACTCAAAATTCCTTCCAGGTTTTTTGGCGAACAGCTGAATTTTTACATTGAGTTGGAACAATCTATTGAGATTCTAGCTGTGAAGATATTTCATAGCGAAATAATGTGCTCCTCTCACGAGATTAACATTTAATTTATTTACAGTATTTATTTCCTGTCTTTTTTAGAAGGAAAAATTAAAGTAATAAAACTCAGACTCACTTTAAAGTGAATAGATTTATTGGGGAAAAAAATAAGGATCTCATGTGTAAGAGGCGGAAATATAGTCAATAACCTCAGACAAGACTATTTTTCTTCCCTTTAATTTATTCAAGAATTAGAGCTAGTAAAATATAAAGAGGAGAAGACCTATAGGAACCAAGACTTTAAAGCAGGTGTGTCCATCCTTGGCAGCTTTAAAACCTGTGGACTTCAGCTCCCAGAATTCCCCATACTGACTAGGAAATTCTGGGAGTTGAAGTCCACATGCCTTAAAGTTGTCTTGATATCATTGAGGTGAACTTCTCACATCTTCCAACAATTTGGAAAACACTAGGTTGAAAAAGGCTATCTTGGAGAAACAGATCTTTCATAATTTTATCTAATAGATTAAGATTGAGAAACAGTGTAATAGACCGTCTTGGTTTCTCAGTATATTTAGCTTGCCCATCCCCAGAAACACATATAGAGTTTTGCCAGTCTTAGTGTGACGTGTTTGTCCAGACATACCCCAGTCACTTCTCGGCAAACAGGCTTTTCTTGCCTGTGGATGAATCATCAGGCATATGATGCAAAAGTTTGTATGTTCCCTATCATTTAGAAAAATCTGTTTTTACAAATATTGGCAGGAATTACTTTTATAGAGTGATACGATCAAGTTAGTAGACTGCCTTGGAGAATCCCAGGTTCAATCCACTTCATTCATAATTTTTATATATAGTATATATACAACATGCAAAGGTCAAGCCAACCAAACTATGTTAAAGTTTAAGCAGGTTCATGAACAGATCTGGTCTCTGGATTAGGATGCTGTGTGTGAATGACAGATAATTTAGACAATCGTGATTAAACCAACTCTATTTTAGCTTTTGGATGGAGTCAGTCAGTCATGTCTTTGGCTTTAAGAACTCAAACTTGATCAATGTATTTCAGAAGCAGCGATTCTGATTAGATCCTTGGCTCTGGGAAGTAGTATGGTTACATATATTTAGAACAGAACTGTAATTGCATTTGTGAGCAACCATTTTGAAGTGCAGTTTCTGTTTAACCATAAGGGCCACTATTGGCACATTATTTTGGAACATCCCCCATGCTTTCTGGCATGATATATGGTTAACATCTTGGGACTTCCTTTCATATTTTCTCCACCCATGCACTCTGTGCACAGCCAAGCAACTGTGCCTAGCCGCCACTTCTGTTTCCCACAATCTCTCAAGAATAGGGCTTTCTCAGATGAATTAAAATGGCGGACAGACTCAACTACTCAGCACAATTGTTTTTTTCCAGTGGACAAATGGCTCCAACAGAAAGGCTTGGGCTAAGTGGCAAGGACCTATTATGAAAATGGTTCTGGGTTAATTGGTTAAACAGCACAGTGTTCTTCAGCCTTGACCACTTTAAGATAGGTGGACTTCAACTCCCAAAATTGCCCAGCCAGCAAACACTGTTCTATAGATTAAGAAGCTCATTGCAACCTAAGGAGAGGTATTGAGGTCTCTGATTTAACCCCAATATCCAATGCCAAGGTTTTTTGGGGGGTGGGGGTGGGGGTGGGGTAGCAACCATTTAGAATAAACCATACCTTTATTTGAAGAGCTGGACTTTTATAAAATCAGCTCTGTTTTTTTTTTAACCTAGAATCCTCTCAGAGATCTTGCATAGATGTGTCACACAGCTAGACTATGATCCCATTGGGCATCACTTTCCTTGGCAGGAACATGTTCCTTTTTCTAGTGTCTTTTGAAAAATGCAGGGATTTGCTATTTTTTTAATGTCCAGCATTTGGAGTTGAACATATGACCTACCTTCATCAACTAGCATGTCCCACATGATTTTAAAAGCACTAATTGTATGATACTTGACATGGATTGGTGTATCATACATCATGATTGGATGTTAATGGTATCAAAGCTTAAAGGCTGCTCAAGATGATGTCCAGAATATAATATAACAGAGATATGCTAATTTCAATTTTACGACATTTTAGTCATCTCTTTAGAGATCTTCCCTCATCTCAGGTTTGGCCAAACTATACATTGGCATAGGTTCCAAATTAGGTTTGCACAAACTCTGCTTTGGTTATGGCAATCAGTTTACATTAATGAATAAGGGTGAAAGGAAAACCAGAGAACTGTGAAGCAGGCTAAGGAAATAGGAATGTAAATGTCTAAAGAATAGGAAGTTGCAAAACAGTTTTCTCAATTTTTCCTAGGGCTGACATATTCCTATGGAAAAAAAACCCTTGCAAATCTGGCAATCAATCAGTGAAAAAATGTGCGCCATTTCATGTCTTTTCTCCGGGTACATCCGTTTTAAACTTTTCTTTTCCCAAACATCCATGATTTTTGCTGCAAAATCATCCAAACAAGTTTATTTGTTTGTTTTCTCTTAATAATGTATGCAGGTTTTCCTCAATGAAGGGGATCATTACATCTATACAGGAAAGCTAAATTGTGTGAGTGCAAAAGCTTTAAATCAGGGGTGTCAAAGTTGATTTCATTAAGGGCCCCATCAGGGTACTGTTTGACCTTGGGGGGGCTCAGGGGTGTGTGTGGCCAGTTCAACATCACTTGTGTTGGGGGCACCTGTGAAAAAGGGTCATAAGTCACTTTTTTCAGTGCCATTGTAACTTTGAATGGTCACCCCACACAAGCAAAGTACCAGCAAAGGAGGGGAAAAAAACTCCAGAGATGTTCCTGAGACAGGAAGTCTAGTCCTGCCAAGAATGTAATAAGGGATAATGGAGAGGCAGTTTCTGTAAGCAACACCAGAATGTTTCCTTCCTGCCTTCCTTACAGGATTAGGCCAGGATCTTCTAAAAACTGGTTCTCTGAACTGCTTAGAATGTTAACAACCGGTTCTAGCGAATAGGTGCAAACTGGTAGAATCCCACCTGTTTATCAGGCTTGGAGAGTGGCTAGGCCGATATCTTTCAGATGCCACCATATGGCAAGAATGAATTGTCTCGTGCAAAACCCCACTCCCCTTTCACTCTTCTTTTGTTCCCTATGGGAGGGGCCATTCATTGTCCACCTGTGGCTTTACTCCCAAGTCCCTTAGTTGTTCCCTTCCTCTGACAACTCTGCACGTGCACATACTGGAAACAGACTCCAGTTGTTCTTCTGCCTCATTGATGGCCGACTCTGAAGGCAGCTGATAACTGTCAGACGGCCCTGACCCCATCTCTGCCTCTGACACAGAGCACTCGCCAGAGCCTACTCCAGACTCCAGGACTGGCCCATGTTCCTCCCCAACCTCCTCACTGTCCGAACCTACTGCCAACTTCGCTGGCCACTGATGGGCCACAACACAACCCTTTGCCAGTAAAAATGGAACTCGGAGGGCCGTGGCAGCCTTTCCAATTCTCTGTTTTTGCTGACAGAGGCACTGCGGGATGGTCCTTTGCTGTTTCCAGGGCAGCTCTGCAGGCCAGATCTAAGCACCCCATGAGCCGCATCTGGGCCTCGGGTCTTGTGTTTGATACCCCTGTTTTAAATGGATCAGGTTTCCTTAAAAGTCATGGCAGCCACGTACTGCTTAGGTAGAAAGAGGCCCCAAATGTGGGAACTTAGTTGGTCTTCTAAAGTTCTCCTTTAAACTTCTTCTGCATCCTTCTCGCAAGTAGACAACAGAACAACAGAATTGGAAGGGACCTTGGAGGTCTTCTAGTCCAACCCCCTGCTTAGGCAGGAAACCACACACTACTTCAGACAAATGATTGTCCAATCTCTTCTTAAAAACCTCCAGTGTTGGAGCATTCACAACTTCTGGAGGCAAGTTGTTCCACTAATCACTTGTTCTGTCAGAAAATTTCTCCTTAGTTCTAAGTTGCTTCTCTCCTTGATTAGTTTCCACCCATGGCTTCTTGTCCTGCCCTCAGGTGCTTTGGAGAATAGCTTGACAAACATCTCCCTCTCTCCAATCAATTTATTTCCAATTCCCAGCCACCTCCAGCCCCCCAATTATTGAAAAGTCCAGGTCCAGCGCCATCTTAGAGAAGTGACAATATTTTATTAGTTTGGTGGGAGGGCTGGCAGTTGAATTCCATCTCCTGCCTTGTCTTTCCGACGTCGCTTTTTGATTTCAAAAAACCTCAGCTTAAAAACGAACAAGATCTAAACGGTAAACAGTACAGGGCATGACAAGGTAACTATGAAACACAGAAGAGGACATTCAAGGCAGAAATCTTGACATACTTTTTTCCTCAAAGTTGGAGGAGGCCGGTGGTGAGAGGTGAGGCCCTCCCACACCTGCAGATTTTTTTTGAGTCTGGAAATAACTTTTTCCACTGTGTGAAAATGAAAAAAAAAAAAAAAGAACGGATCCCTTTTATCTCTCCGGCGTGGTTCTTAGCCCAGTGACTTCTCTGCCTGCCTGTCCCAAACTAATTTTCCCAGCCTCACCAAAGAGGCCGTTATGTTCGCATTTGCTGAACGTAGTTAAGCATAGGTTTTATCATCATCTGTTAGGGATGCTTCAGTGTGAGTTTTCTACGCACAGCAGCAGGTTTGAATGGTCCTTTCCCAATTTTTGATGGTTCTCCAATTTGGCCATCCTCTAGATGTGTGGATTTCAACTTCCCAGAGTTGGCAGCAATGTTGGCTAGGGGAATCTGGGGCACCCAGATTGGAGAAGGCTGCATTATGGCTTAAGGGGAACCGAGATAAAAGCATCTCTAAGGTTGCCTCTTCTAAGTGATCTCAGGAACCCTTGGTAGGAAAGGTATCTTCCTTGGTCCAACACCCCCCCTCCCCCATGGCAAAATGGTTCAATCCAAACAAGGCAGCGATAGGACAATTACTCCACACCATTCTATCTAGTAGCTGCCAGGAATTACAGATCATTTAGCAGAGATGGCACCAGAGATGGTCCAATTGGCCCCCTACCTCCTTCTATTTGGGATTGCTGAGATGGTTGATCTCAGAAGATACTTTTGCAAAGTGATCAAGACATGTGGCAAAATTGCTACTGGAAGAAAAACTTCCCGGTGTAAGAAACAAAACAACAACAAACAAGCATATATGCTCATGAGCTTAGCCCTATAATGGGACTTAACATTACTGGGCTGGGAGAAGGATCAGCCTTATGGGCTGTGCTCACACAAGAAGCTTAATTTTGTTCCTGAATTAACCTGGGTTTTTTTTGGGGCCTGCGCAAATCACCTACCGTAAAATGATGAGTCACACAACTTGTTAAGCTACCAAAAAGAAAATATAAACCAACAACTTAAATTCCGCTTAGCATATTGTATGAATTCAGCTGCTGTGAGGTTTGTAAACTGGACTGGTTAACTGTGATGGTGTGTGAACATAGCCAAAATCTGTTTCAGCAAACCTGCTTTTATGCTTTACATAGTACGAGAAGGGAAGTGGAAGGAACAGCTGTGTCTGTGTAGAAAAAGAGCTTCAATCTTTGTGTCTTCCCTCTCCAAACTAGTCAAGTAAAGTGCTGATGGATGCTATCTTATCCCAATCTACTCAGCCTTTAGCTGGCTTTCCAATAAATTAGGTGCAAGGAGTGAAGCGTTCAGTGTAGTAAAGAAGCAGAAGATAAACAGAGATAGAAAAAGGCAAGCAAGTGAAAATGGGAATTGGGTTCTAGGCCAGAGGCAAGCTAGATTAGCAATGGGCGATTTTAGCATGCTATGGGAACCCTTGTCTTACAGGTACGCTGGAAGTGTTCCATTTTTCAACAAAACCCTGCAAAGTGAAGTCACAAATGTGTGCCATGGAATATGTAGGGTTTTCTGCTTTGTGGAAAACCACGTAATCAGTGTCTCTAGGGGCTTGGTGGTGATACGTTTTTTGTGGGGATACTGAGTTTATGGGCTGTCCTTGTAACATGAGGTTTGGCTTCAGGTAAGTTAGGAAGATGCACGTGTGAAAGTCACACAATGAGTACTGATTACTGATTGGAACATATAGGTTTTAAGAGTGTATGATGTGACGTTTGGTGCCCCCATAAATTGCATGATGATTCTGTAGATTCAACTGTTTCTCTCCACAACATGCAGTTTACCCATTGGGATGAGTTGGCTTAAAATACAAGAGTTGAAACCTGATGCTGGCAGCTTGGTGGGAATGCCTCAGTTCACACAACATGCTGAACTAGATGATTGAATTAACCGACGTGGTGGGTTTCCACAGTACATCAAACCAGAAAACTCACCAAATCGGATGTGTTTGCCCAACATGCTAAGCCATTTAAAGAAACACAACGCAAGATTAAAATGAACGGAGCCGAGTGCTTCAGCAAAGGTAGCCCCTAGGTTTGTAAGAAAGCTGGTTAAAGCATGTTGTGTGAACGCAACCATGGTGCACGTGTGTTGCGATAGGCATTTAGACCTTGAGAAGTGAAATTGAAGAAGTGGAAGAAATGACAAGTAGTAGCAGTAGCTAGAAAGCCCAGAAAGTATGAAGCAGGATGGCAAATGGAAGAACAAAAAGAAGGCGGATGAGGGGGTAGGAGCGAAGCTCAGACGGGGCACGGAAAAGGAGAAGGACTCTGAGTGGAAAACACTCCTCTCCCATTCTACATGCCAACCCCTCCATCCACATGGTCATGCCCACCACCCTGGTCATGCCACAAGCCCCATCCCCAAGGAACTCAGTTCATCTCTTCAAAGAATTTGTACGTGGGGTTTTCATAGCCATGGTTTTGCATTTTGTTCAACTGCCGCTCCTCCGGGCTAACCATGGGGTCCACCTGCCAGAAGGGGAACAAAGAAAGGAGAAGAGAGCTAATTAAAGTCAAGCAATGGGTCTCCATTGAGTTTCTAACCAACATGTCTGGAGCTTGGAATGTGGATCAGTAGAGTTCTTAAGGATACGGATTGAATGGATTACTTTCTTTGGCCAAGGAATTTGTCTCCTGTGCAAAAGCTCTCAGTGTATGTGCAAAGCAGTAGAATAATGATATCATCCTCATCCTCATTATCCTCATATGGAGGGGTGCGGTGGCCTAGAGGTGGAGCACTTGCCTCACAATCAGGAGGCTGTGAGTTCAATCCTAGGTAGAGGCAGATATTTTCTCTCTCTGGGCACACTGAGAATTTATCTGCTGCACAAAACTCCACACTGGCAACCGGAAGGGCATCTGGCAAATAAAACACTCTGTGAGCTCCATTTAGTTGCCCAGACTCCATCCCGCAAGGGATTATGGGGTCATTAAAAGATGATGATGATGATTATCATATGCTAGTATCATCTGCCAGGCACAAACAACCAGATCCACATGCGTAGGCTTCAAACCAATTACTTTATTATATTCTGCCTATAATACAGGAATCTCCCCAGACTGCCAGCTGCCACTGGAAGTCAGTTCTGGATCTCTTACACCTGTGTGAAGATTGGAGGCTAATTCCTCACTTGAGACCTCCATGCTGCCTGGCTGTTTCCCAAGACCATCCCAGTCGATGTCCCTGATTCACAAAAATGCTTTTCATTGGGTCCTGTCCAAACTTGCATTCCTTTCTTGTTGATATCATTTAATGGAATCTCTTCTCCTGCATGTCTGCAGAACAATGCACCAAGAAGAAAGCTACTATAGCCGCAGCTCCAGGGCAGAGGTGGGTATTCAGCAGGTTCTGACCAGTTCTGGAGAAACGGTAGTGGAAATTTTGAGTAGTTCGGAGAAGTGGCAAATACCGCCTCAGACTGGAGATTTTATAGTATCCTTCTCCTGCCATGCCCACCAAGCCACGCCCACAGAACCGCTAGTAGAAAAAATTTGAATCCCACCACTGCTCGAGGAGCTGCTGGGGGTTTGCAGGGGCTCAGGAGAGCCCCTAGCTAAGATTCTGCGCAGTACCCAAATCCCACTCCTGGCTGGCCCCGCCCACCTCGCCCTGCCCCCTCCCAGGAGTCCCCAGACGGCCTGTTTTGGATGCAGATAAGTGCAGGGTGTTCACGGAGGTTTGGGAGGATAAAAAACGGGCCTCCCAGAAGTTCGGGCAGGCCCAAAATGGCCCCGTTTCCAGCTTCTAGAGAGCCTTCGGAGCCCGGGGAAGCCGTTTTTGCCCTCCTGGATGCTTGAGGAAAGCCTCCGGAGCCCGGGGCAGAACACCCTCCCCTCCTGTGATGCAGGAGGCCAACTAGGCCACGCCCATCTAGCAACCGGGCAGAGAACCCATTGCTACAATTTTTGAAGCTCATCCCTTCACAGCTCTAAGGAAGCCACCATGTGCTTTCTATCTCTACAAGGCTTCAGAACAGCGGACAATGTTCTCCTCCACACAACACTGCTCCCATATAGATAAACAGAGTGGGGGAAACGTAGTGTGGGCGAAAGCATTCAAAAACTTTCATGAAGTCTCGAATTCTCCTCAAAACCTGCAAATTGGCCTGGACCCCCCAAAAGCAGATAGCTTATTTTTCCCAACGGTACCTCAACAATGCCGTGACTGATGGTCCCATATGGCTTTCGGCGAACCATCAGGAGGCTGATGATAATCACCATGGCAACAGCCACTGCTACGATGAGGAGGCCAATCAGGGCTCCTCGGTTGATGGTTACCAAGGTGTCAGGCTCCTGTAGAAAAACAGAATCAGTGTGATTTCAGGACAATCTTCCTGTTTGCTAAAGAAGACACCTTAGATATCTACAACGGTGAAGGACGATGGAAGGAAATACTTCCTTAAAAGAACAGACTTTTGATAAAAGACGCATATGTGGTAGAATAGAACAGAATAACAGAGTTGGAAGGGACCTTGGAGGTCTTCTAGTCTAACCCCCTGCTTAGGTAGGAAACCCTACACCACTTCAGACAAAAGGTTGTCCAACATCTTCTTAAAAGCCTCCAGTGTTGGATCATTCCCAACTTCTGGAGGTAAGCTGTTCCACTGATTAATTGTTCTCACTATCAGGAAATTCTGCCTTAGTCCTAGGTTGCTTCTCTCCTTGATAAGTTTCCACCCATTGCTTCTTGTCCTGCCCTCAGGTGCTCTGGAGAATAGCTTGGCTCCCTCTTCTTTGGGGCAGCCCCTGAGATATTGGAAGGCTGCGATCATGTTTCCCCTAGTCCTTCTTTTCATTAAGCTAGACATGGCTAGTTCCTGCAACTGTTCTTTATATGTTTTAGCCTCCAGTCCCCTAATCGTCTTTGTTGCTCTTCTCTGCACTCTTTCTAGAGCCTCAACCTCTTTTTTACGTCGTGGCGACCAAAACTGAATGCAGTATTCCAAGTGTGGTCTTATCCCAAGGCATTATAAAGTGGTATTAACACTTCACATGATCTTGATTCTATCCCTCTGTTTATCCAGCCTAGGCCTGTGTTGGCTTTTGTGGCAGCTGCTGTACACTGCTAGCTCATAACGGATGGTAATGGATGCTCTCCCTGTTTGATGTAGCTGAGACCACCAGAGATACAGAAATTTGAGTTCAAAACCCAATGTAGAGGTTAAAGATTTTCTAAATTAGGGGTGTCAGCCCTGCTGGCTGGGGAGTTCTGGGAGTTGAAGTCCACAAGTCTTAACGTTGCCAAGGTTGGACACCTCTAGTCTAAACCATGACGTGCAACTTTGAACATCCCTCTAAGTCCCTCTAGATGTCTAAACATCTGCAATGAAATACATTTGGCAGATAATTCAACTTTTCCCCCTCCTAACATTTGCCTTGGTAACAAAATATTGCTTTAGGAGCATAGGGTGGGGGTGCAATGGAGTGGAGTGACCTAGTCCTATAATATTACGGGAAGATGTCTGGATCCCTTGAAAGAAATAAAAGAACAGATGTGCTTATGGCTAGAATGTTCGATCAAAGAGCTACAAAGGCTGATTTAGTGACAAATTGGGTTATCCGACGCTCAAAGTTGCCACAAAGTGACCCTGTGTTTAAGTGAAAAGTTCTGTAAAAAAAACACCCTTTTTTCTTCAGGATGAAGACCAACTGTTATGTATAAGTTGGGTTGACAAAATCAGAAACGAGGAGGTGATAAGCTGCCTGGGAAAGCCCAAGAGAAATAATCAAAACCATAAACAAGCGAAAATTAGAATATTTCGGACATGGGATGCGACACCTGGAAAAATACGGCATCCTTTACTTAATCCTCCAGGGAAAGATTGAAGGGAAACAAGGTCCAGGCAGAAGAAGAACATCAGGGCTTCAAAATCTAAGGTTTGGACAAAACTCAACAGCACTTTTTTTGTGCGGCTGTTGATAAAAGTAGGATCGCCAACATGATTGCCAACGTCCAATGACGGATATGGTACAAGAAGAAGAAAGAAACCAACTCCATTTCAATGGCTCTACCATAATTTTCTGCTTAAACCCAGAGTTTAGAGCCAGAATATCAAGTCAGAGCCATCTTTCTGCCATACCAATTTATTAATAACTGATGGAAGGGAATTATTCATCCACACCTTGCCAGGAACACAGGCGGTCCTCGATTTGCAACTGTTTGTTTAGTGAATTCGCTTGAAGTTACAACTGCACCGAAAAAAAGTGACTTTTGACCATTTTTCACACTTACAACCATTGCAACATCCCCATGATCATGTGATCAAAAGTTGGATGCTTGGTAACTGGCATGTACTTATGACAGTTGCAGAGTCCCAGGGTCATGTGATCACCTTTTGTAAACTTCTGACAATTGAAGTTGACGGGAAAGCCGGATTCGCTTAACAACCACACTGCTAACTTAACTGCAGTGCTTCACTTAACAACAATGGCAAGAAAGGTTGTAAAATGAGGCAAAACTCACTTTACAGCTGTTAGCAATGTAAATTTTGGGCTCAACTGGCCATAAGTCACCAGTACCACATATGGCTTGGGGAAAATCCTTCTTTCTGCCGTGCCTATTGAACATCTTAGAGGGTCTCTATTTTGCTCACTAATTCACACCCAAAAAAGTGTCACCGGCTAGAGGTCTGTCCAAAAAACAACCACACAACATTTTAAATGCCCAATTTTGTCAATTTTTTTCCTGCTCGCTCCTGAATTATTATTTTTTCATCTGGTGGTATTAAAATTGCATGCATGTGAATTGTTATTAAAAACTGCCTGGAGGAACTCAATGAAATTGTATACGTGTGCTTAAATGAAAAAAAAAAAAACCCAAAACCCCAGAAACTGGTTTTATATTGGGTGGAGGCCACAGGCTGAGATTGCACTTAATCTTCGGGGAGACGGGGTGTGGGGAATTTCCTTCAACTGCCACTTCAAACTTCCAGGAGTTCTATAATTTTGGTTTTGGGTGGTCTGATTTGCTTCTAAACTTGGCATGGCTCAACCACTGCCAATGAAGCCTAGAATAGAATAGAATAGAATAGAATAGAATGGAATGGAATGGAATGGAATGGAATGGAATGGAATAGAATAGAATGGAATGGAATGGAATAGAATCACAGAGTTGGAAGGGACCTTGGAGGTCTTCTAGACCAACCCCCTGCTTAGGCAGGAAACCCTACACCACTTCAGACAAATGGTCATCCAACATCTTTTTAAAAAACTTCCAGTGTTGGGAACATTTACAATTTCTGGAGGCAAGTTGTTCCACTGATTAATTGTTCTAACTGTCGGGAAGTTTCTCCTTAGTTCTAAGTTGCTTCTCTCCTTGATTAGGTTCCACCCATGGCTTCTTGTCCTGCCCTCAGGAGCTTTGGAGAATAACTTGAGTCCCTCTTCTTTTTGGCAGCCCCTGAGATATTGGAACATATTGGAACACTGCTATCATGTCTTCCAAAATGGCTGCTGGTTCCCTTCAGCTCGGGTGTCAGCAACCCGCGGCTCTGGAGCTGCATGAGGCTCTTTGGGCCCTCTGCTGCCGCTCCCTGTTGGGTGATCCCACTATTGGCTGGCCCAGCCCCTCGCCCTCCCCTCTCAGTCATTCCTCCCCTGGCCTGAGAAGGAAAAACACAAAAAACAGAAATGAGAGGGTGGGTGAGAAGAAGAGAGACCCATTTCCCATAGAAAACATTAGGAGCCACAAAACTTGGCTAGACATGGCTGGGGTGTATGTCGTGTGACTGGGTGGGAGTGGCATTGAGTTGGCCACGCCCCCCCCCCAGGTTTTGAGGCTCCTGGTGTTGTCTTTTCTATGGGGAACAGGTCCAAATTAGCCTCCGGTTCCCTAATCATCTTTGTTGCTTTTCTCTGCACTCTTTCTAGGGTCTCAACATCTTGGTGACCAAAACTGAATGCAGTATTCCAAGCGTGGCCTTACCAAGGCCTTATAAAGTGGTATTAACACTTCACGTGACAAGTCTAGTAACAAGACTGGCATTTCCATCAAGGCTAGAGAAGAAGGGAGGAAAAGTTACAAACTGGGAGTCTTCAATCCAGTAACTTCCAGATATCCCAACCTCATCACCTCAGTCCCAAAGGTACTTTTTCAGGTGGCCACTGGACTTCCTTGTTTTTTTTTTCTTTTCTTTTGAAGACATTTCGCTTTTCATCCAAGAAGCTTCTTCAGATGAGAAGCGAAATGCCTTCAAAAGAAAAAAAAAACAAGAGAGTCCAGTGGCCTCCTGAAAAAGCACCTTTGGGACAACCACAACCTGGACGATGACTGAGAATCTCTACAGAATCATAATCTCAGCCAACGTGGTCACTTCCTGTGGGGACCAGGAGCCGAAGTCCAGGAAAGTACGAGGTACAGAATGCTTTAGAGTAGGGGTGGGCTTCAAAAATTATAGCAACGGGTTCTCTGCCTGGTTTCTGGGTGGGCGTGGCCACCATGGGTGTGGCCTAGTGAGCCTCCTGCACCATGGCAGGAGGTGGCGGTGTTTTTGCCCTCCCTGGACTCCGGAGGCTTTCTTCAAGCTTCCAGGAAGGTGAAAATGGCGTCCCCAGCCTCTCTGGAAGCCAGAAATGAACCCGTTTCCAGCCTTCTTGAACTTCTGGAAAAGTTCCTGAACTTTTCACCCTCCCTGAGCTTCCTTGCATTTACCTGCATCCAAAACGGGCCGTGTGGGGACTCTTGGGAGGGGAGGGGAGGGTTGGGCGGGGCCAGCCAGGAGTGGGGTTTGGGGGGGTTCTCCAAACTGCACAGAATCTTAGTGAGGAGGGGCTCTCTTGAACCCCCAGCAGCCCAGCCCTGCTTAAGAGGCTTTGGAGAATCCTTAAAGATTAATCATCAGGGGATGGAGTAAATTACACCAAACCAGAGTTTATCAACCTTGGCAAGGCAATTCTTCTTAGGCTGTGGTTCTATGGATGCTGTGGTTCTATGGATGCTTTAAGGTTCTCCAAGACCCAAACCACTTATTTTGCTCCGAAGATCCCAATTCTACAATGAGTTAAACAGAAACGGGATATTTCAGCCTTACTGCACCTTGAGCTATAGATTCACCTGGCTTTGATCTGTAATCCTTGATAGTTACAGAGTTACAGTTCAATATTGAATACTTCATTCATCGATATTGAATTGCTTTATAAAACCCTAATAAGGCCATATCAATTTTGGTCACCATAGTACAAAAAAGTTGTTGAGACTTTGGAAGAAGTGCAGAGAAGAGCAGCTAAGATGATCAAAGGCCTGGAGACTAAAACATAGGAAGAACGGTTGAAGGATTTGGGTTTGGCTAATCTAAAGAAAAGAAGAATTAGGTGGTGAGATGATAGCAATATTCCAGTATTTGAGGTGCTGCCACAGAGAAGAGGGGGGTCAAATTATTCTACAAAGCACCAGAGGGCAGGACAAGAAACAATGGTTGGAAACTGATCAAAGAGAGAAGCAACGTGGAATTAAGGAGACGCTTCCTGACAGGGAGGACAATTAACCAGGGGAACAGCTTTGCCTTCAGAAATCGTGGGCGCTCCATCTCTGGAGGTTTTTTTAGAAGAGACTAGACAGTCACTTATCTGAAATGGTACAGGTTCTCCTGCTTAAGCAGGGGGCTGGACTAGAAGACCTCCAAGGTCCCTTCCAGATCTATTCTACTCTTCTATTCTATTATTATCTTATAAATGTTTACACTGGTAAGTTTCCATCAATATGGAGACATTGCTACTTTACATTTAATTTTACATTTAATAAATTTAATAAATGTTTTACATTTAATAAATTTAATTTTACATTTAATTTTGATTTAGCTTTGCCTCACATATATTCTGTTCCTCAACCAACTGAATTCTGAAATGACTACTAAGGGTTGCTTGCTTGCTACTTCAGTTCTCACCTGTGACAAGAACTTATGATTTATTCATAAAGCTGAGATCGGGATAAAGCCCGAGGAATCTGCGCACAAAAGGCACTGCTTATTTTTAAGGAGAAAGGGATTAGCAACTGTTACAACAAGCATCGCCAAGTAAAGGAGTAACTGAAGTAAGCTTTTGATCCCTGAAGCATTTGTTAAATATTCACAGCAGATAGAGAACTGGGTTTCTTCTTACGCCCCAGGACACTGTTACAAACAATCTGCCTTCATCTGTTCAGTTGTGTACGATTTTCAGAGACTTTAGAGATTACAAATAATGCTTACATTAATATTTCCACTTGAGGCATCTGTAATTCAGATGTAAAATGCTGCGTGGGTCTGAAGGCCTATCGGAGTTCTGAAAACAGTGTTTTTCATGCCAATTTGTTGTATTTGGCATTTTAGCTTGCTGTTGAAAACAACCTCCAATTTCACAAACACTCACCAAAGTAGCAAAGGTTGGAGTTTGTTGTCATCTCTCTGGATTTTGCAGAGAACAAAGCTGTGATTACAAGCTTCTAATGTTTGTTTTTCATAGACGCAAGAGGTTTCTACCTCTTATTTCTTCTCTCAATTCCCTATCATCCTTACGGGTCCACAAATCAGAAGAATTACTTATTCTTCTGACACAATTAAAAGAAAATCATAAGAAATGAAGTGGAATGGGATATGAAGCAGAGATGAGCTCAGGCATGGAAAGAATAATGATTAAAAAAAAAAGATGAAATCTCCCTAGGATAAATTTTCTTTTGGAGGGAATTTTAAGATGCAAACGAGTTTTCTCTGCTTCCGGCTGAATAATACAACGCCAATGATTATTGTGGGGAAAAGAAGCTGAATTAACAATCAACCACCAGAAGACAGAGGCCAAGTATAAACAGTTTTATGTTACAACAGATGTACGCAGGGCACAAAATCAACTGACAAGAATGGGGACCTGGAATTAAGCATGCAACTGAGGGAAAAGTGAAGATGTTAGACAAAGCACATATAACAATTTGATGAGGCAAAGATCTCTTTTTCTCCCCCATAGTTTTTAATCCCAGGTGAAGGAAAGATGATCTGTTCAGAACATGATTTCAAGAATCCCTGGTAAATAAGAGGCAATTATGAAAAGGCAAAGGAGCAGCAGGATGTATTTATTTCCTTGGGTTCAAATGAATAACTCCCTTGACATCCATGGGAAAGGCCCATGGCTTTCTATAGGAATGAGCCATATTTTGTCACTACCGCCTGGCCTATGTGTCTATAGCATGTCTAGTCTAGAGAAAAGAAGGACTAGGGGTGACACGATAGCAATGCTCAAATATTAGGGGCTGCCTCAAAAAAGAGGTCAACCTATTCTCCAAAGCACCAGAAGGCAAGACAAAAAAATAATGGATGGGAATTAACCAAGAAGAGGACTAGCCGAGAACTGAGGAGAAATTTCCTCAGGGAGGAAAAGGAACCAATGGAACAGCTTGCCTTCAGAAGTTGTGAATGCTCCATCATTGAGGGCTTTGAAGAAGAGACTGGACAGCCACTTGTCTGGATTGGTATAGGGCAGGGGTCGGCAACTTTAAACACTCAAAGAGCCACAAAGATCCTAACTGGAAGCCCCCCATTCAATTCTGGAGCTGTCCAGACTCTATGGCGATTCCCCCACCATAGAGTCTCCTCCTAGTGGGGTGTCCTTTTTCCTCTACCTGTCCTGTCCTAACCAAAAGCCCTATCAATTGTGGAGCTGACCCATAGGGAGCCGCAGCAGAGGGATAAAAGAGCCACATGCGGCTCCAGAGCTGCAGCTTGCTGACCTCTGGTATAGGGTCTCCTACTCAAACAGGGAGCTGGATTAGAAGACCTCTAAACACCCTTCCGTTATTCTGTTATTCTATTTACATTTTCAGTATCATAAGATGGAGGGCCACCCACAACTATTGACGGAGGTCAAGATATCCGTCAAAGACAAAATACAACTATATTTTCTCTAGTTTTAGAAAGAGTATCTTTTTCAATTTCAGTTGATGAAAACAAAACACAATCATGCTTCTACTGGATGACTTTCTTCTGAACACTGGCCATTATCAGAGCAAGGATGTGATGTTAAATAAGCATTTGATCGGTTTCCATCTGGCTTTTTCTTTATTCTCAGGCTTTCCCCAAAACTGCTCCTGCTTCTTCTGCTCCTGTAATTAATTTAAAACTGACTTTGTCATTTGATTGATTACAACCTCTCCAAACCTCATGCCCTCCAGACATTTGGGTCTTCAGCTTCACAAAACCGAGAGGACTGGGAATTTTCTAGGCTCTGGATGTTCCGCATTGCTGGAGGGCACCAAAGCTGGGGAAGCCTGATTTAATATATTTGCGTGCTGCTTTGAGAAGGCTCCAACTGTGCATATGGATAGGAAAATCTATTTTCTCTGCATTTTGCAACTCAGCTTTGAATAGCCTTGAAGCTTTTCCTTTATCCTGGAGCTATTAACTCCCCAGTTATACTTTCTATAATGGCTGAGCAAGCTGGATTTTGAAGCCGTGTATATATATTCGCTAGATTTAAGCACCACCTTTCTACTGTAAGCACTCAAGATAATTAAAACTGACGGCTTCAAACTGCTCCTGTTTACTTCCAATTCAGCCAAGTGTACTGTAGAGCTTGACACGAAAGTCACAAATATTTGCAGCTCCCAACACCTACAATAGTTGTTTCGATGTAAAACAAATTATAAATCATCCATTAAGATATATGCAAAAAACAACAACAACCTGTGCACAAAAATATAGCCACAGCTTGACAAATTTGATCTTGCTTGACTTCTTCTAAGACAGTTTTAAAGAAAACATTGGAGTGACTAAATAGAATTTTAAAAATGTGCCCCTTAGGGAAAAAAAATTAAAGCTATTGCCCATGTGGGGAAAATCCTCAAAAAATTGAAATACTATCAGTTGAAACATAATAAAATGTCTAATAAGGCTGGGCCAAGAAAGAAGAAAGAAAATATAATCTAGATAAGAGGTATAAAAGCCAAGGAGAAGAATGTTAAAAGGATTGCATTAGAAGCAGGAAGTCTGCCAGACATAATGGTTTGGGTCATTAGATGTAAAAAGAGCACTTAGGGAAGAGAGAAATATTATTGAGAAGTTAAATGACTGCTTTGCATCTGCCCAAGACAAAGGCAAGGTTGGCAAAATAGATCCAAATTATTTTTCACCAAGGCAATAAATCTGAAGAAGTGACACAAACTGAATCATCTTTAGAGGACACCTTAGAACAAACAGATAGATTAAACTCATAAATCACCGGCAGCAGATGGAATTCTCCCAAGAGTCCTGAAATAACACATAATATGAGCTCGCTGTAACAATAACACCCAATTCAAGAAAAGCGATTGTGCCTTCTGTCTGAGAAAAGGAAGAAGAAGAAAAAAAAACCCGCCCCAAACCCTACATCTCAGAATTATTACACGGTTGAACAGGGATCGCACAAGAACCTGCCAAAGAGATGCTAGGCACTGCCATTCAATCAATTTTCATGGAGAGAAAGAGAGAGAGAGAGAGAGAGAGAAGAAGAAGATCTGAAATTAGCTAATTCCCAGTCAAAAGCTGGTGATGTCAAATATCTGTTTGGCTTGTTAACTCTGCAAAGATCCTTTTGGCATTTTCCAAGCTTCCTTAAACCCACCTTGCCAAAAAAAACAAAACAAAAACCCCAACACAACCTGCCCTCTAAATGGTATACCTTTGAAAACCCCAGGCACTTGAAACCAATGTCATTGATGAAGACTGGCAGTGATGGGACTGACTACGTGATCTCTCTCATCTGTATAGGATGCTACTATGAACATTGACGCAGCCCCAAACGAAAAGGAAATAATGCGTGTAACTAGGGGCCAAGAGGGACTAAGCTGAGGCCTGGTTATCTAAGATATACAGATGTAAGCAAAGCAGTTTCTTCAAGTTGTAGCCAGGTCTTTTTCAAGGCAAGCTAGATTCCTGCAGATTTCATGGACATGTCTGTATAGTTCTGTACAGTTCATCAACAGCACTGATGATGTTACCTAGTTTGGCAATGAAACATCTGCAAGGAAACCACCAAGCTCAGAGGGCATCAAGAACCCCACAGTTCAATCGTAAGCTACAAATATTCTCTCCTATCCTATCTATCTCTTGACCAGGGGTCTCCAACCTTGGCCACTTTAAGATTTATGGACTTCAATTCCCAGAGCTTTGCTGGCTAGGGAATTCTGGGAGTTGAAGTCCACCAGTCTTTAAGTAGCCAAGGTTGGAGACCCCTGCTCTTGACAACAATATAGAAGGATGTTTTCTCAATCCTCAGGTTGGTCTACAGCGATGGTATTTTCTGGTGATCTCCACCCAAGTATGAACCAGATTTCATTCCAATTAGTTTCCAAGATCAGCTAGGACTGCTGAGATCGGGGGTGTCAAACTTAAGGCTCATGGGCTGCATCTGGCCTGCAGGGTGCTTAGAGCTGGTCCACAGAGCCGCCCTGGAAACAGCGAAGGACCAGCTTGCGGTGCCTCTGCCAGTGAAAACAGAGCGCAGGAGGGCCGCGCATGGACCTCCGTTTTCAGCCATGACAGCCTCCTGCAGCCCTCTGCCAATGAAAATGGAGCTTGGGAAGGCCATACAAGCTGGCCACGCCCCCTGGCCACGTCCCCCTGCTCCCCCAGGTCAAGCAACCCTGATGCGGCCCTCAAGGAAATTGAGTTTGACACCCCTGGCTTAGATGCTCCAGTCAAACTTACATTTGCAGGTTTATGGTGAAGTCTAATCAGATGTGAACGCATGTGTGACATATGTCTCCATACAGAATTATTCCCGGAATGGAAATTCTGAATCTAAACACCCTCTTTTTCCTCCATAATGTGAGGATAATGTTTGTGTAGATCAGCCAAACCAATTATGTTGGCTGGGGAATTCTGAGAATTAAAGTCCACAGGTCTTAAATAGCACTAGCATGTAGACTTATATACTGCTTTACAGTGCTTTACAGCCCCCAGCAATGTTGGGTCCTCATTTTACCCACCTCGGAAGGATGGAAGGCTGTGTCAACCTTGAGCCTGGTGAGATTCGAACTGCCAAATTGCAGGCAGCTGGCAGTCAGCAGAAGTAGACTGCAGTACTGCACTCTAACCACTGCGCCACAGAGGCTCTTAAAGATACCAAGCCTGGGAAACCCTAGCGTAAATGATATATTGTTAAAAGTGGCCAGAATATATGAAACTTCCTTACAGAACTAGTGAAAGGAGCACTGTAGCCAGCCTTCTGACTTAGTTCTCGCCATTTTTGATCATTAGTGCATTCTCTTGTTCTTTGGGGTGGTTGCGTATCTTGGGCCCAATAGATGAGGACAACCACGCAGGCAGGATAAGACAAACACAGAAGAGGTGAACCTACTCAAGGATGGGGGTTCATTTGCAGGGTGGCTCATTCAGTATTTAAATTAAAAAAAAAAATTAAAACAAACACAGACCCACCAAGTGTCCCGTACTTAAAAGTTTTACCCCACTTTTACACACAATGAACTGGAGAAACCAGAGTTTTGCCTATTATCTTTTCTGTTTTAACTTTTTTTTTTAAGGTTTCTATATGAAGAGCACTTCACACAATTCTCTGGACCAAGTGGGATGTCAAGTTTTCCATGGTTACATCAAGGTGGGGCTTTGCACTAAAACCAATGAAAGAAGCCCAGCACTTATTTGTCTCTTGCTTCCAAAAGATTAAAGGATTTTTTTTTTAAAAAACCCTGCCATTGCCAAAGTTGGATCCTAGTATAGATTGGACCCCATGTCACCTGTGTTTTTATATAGTTTTTAAAGGCTATGTATTAAACCAGGGATGAGCAATATAATGCTGCCACTGAAATTTAGCAGGGAACCATTGTTATATCTAGTCTGGTTCTTGGTTTGAAGAAGACTTTTGAGAGAATAACCGTGCTGGAAGGGAACCTTGGAGGTCTTCTAGTCCAACCCCAAGCAGAAAACCCTAAATTGTTTCAGACAAATGGTTATCTAATCTCTTAAAAACTTCCAGTGTTGGAGCATTTACAACTTTTGGAGGCAAGTCGTTTCACTGATTAACGGTTCTAACTGTCAGGAAATTTCTCCTTAGTTCGAAATTGCTTCTCTCCTTGATTAGTTTCCATTCCATCCATTGCTTCTTGTTCTGCCCTCCAGTGCTTTGGAGAATAGTTTGACTCCCTCTTCTTTGTGGCAGCCCCTGAGATATTAGAACACTGCTATCATGTCACCCCTAGTCCTTCTTTTCATTAGACTAGACATACCCAAGTCCTGCAACTGTTCTTTATATGTTTTAGCCTTCAGCCTCTAATCTTTTTTGTTGCTTCTTTTCTGCACTCTTTCTAGAGCCTCAAAATCGTTTTTATATTGTGGCGACCAAAACTTGATGCAATAGTCCAAGAGTGGTCTTACCAGGGCATTTATAAATTGGTACTACCTCTATATCCGTACTTTGCTACGAAACTCTGTGACCGGGCTTAGTTTTTGGGGACGAAAATAAGGAAAAAAAATTGTGCCTCTGCCTACCAGCATCCATCGGTATTCATCTGGATAGTGTTCTATCATTGTGAGAGTTGAGGGCTGTTTGGAAACTGAAACATGGAAACTGAAACAGTATTTGCTCTATGAGCAAGAAGGAGACAGCAAGGAGCCTGGGGGTGGCTTAGCTCAACGGTTCTGTGCTAAAGCTGGTTGCTGCTGTGAAACTAAAAGCGAAACTATAACTCTTCTCCTCTCCTTGTGTTTTGCAATTGGAACAGATTTCTTTTCAGGTGGGGAGGGGGAGTAGAACTTCTTAGCATCAGGGCATGTTAATAATAATAAAAAATACTAATGATCTGATGGTCATTTTGAAAAATCCTTTCTTAGTGAGCACCTAGAAGCCAAGAGGAACATATGTGCCAAATTTCAAATTTGTAGGCTTTACGTTTCTGGAGATTTTGTGATGATGCGTGAGTGGTATTTCGCTTTTATATACTGTATATAGATTAACACTTCATGGAATCTTGATTCTCTCTTTCTATTAATGCAACCTAGAACTGTGTTGGCCTTTTTTTGGCAGGGTAGACATGACTCACAAGGAAGATTAGGGGAGCTGAAACCCACTTGATAGGTGGAAGGGGATGTGCCTTGAAAGCTACTTACCAGTTCATCCCGTTGTATTTCTTGGGACTTGTACACCATGCCTTTGACATCTGAGGCAGACACATTGACCTATGGGATGGATGGGGGGGGGGATGGTTTTTGATTTAAGTCATACAGTCCCAGGGGTGCAAAGCTGGATGGGTAATCCAGCAACATTTTCTTCCTCTTAGTGCAAAATCATTCCAGTCACACGAGACAATCGCAATCTCATTCCTTTACAGAGTACATAGCTCCTTTACTCCAATATCTAACCTAAATTGAGATGCATTTTCCCTTTTTCAAGGTGGAACATGGGGAAACATGGCCCGGTCTTCCACCTAATGGGATAATGGCAATGCATCAACCTTCACAAGACAACAATTATTCTTTTGAAAGCGCTTGCAGCTCAAACGTCGCCTTGGACATAGCAAAGTGAATACATGGAAAAGAGATGGACTCAGTACGTATCACTGCATTTTAAAAAATAACGTGCCAGGCTTTAAACTACCACATTAGCAATGGACAATCCTGAATAAGAGTTGCACCTCACATGGCATCTGTTGGGAGCCCATGTATAAATGGGGCATATTATCCTCCCCTCAGTGTGACTGTGGGGTCTCATGTCAAACTGTAGATCCACATTGTGATCAGCTGTAAGCTGAGGGCATCTATTAACCCAGTAGCTATGCTTCAATGGTTAGATGGCCTAGACATTGGTATTTGAAGATTGATCATTTTAACATTTATATTTTATTGTGTTTTTACTAATCTAGATGAAATGTGAATATGTATTGCTAATCCATGTATGATATGCCATATGCTAAATAAACAAATCAACTGCATATAAGAAGCCCGTTGCCATTTTTCCAGGTTGAATCAATCGCCCAAAATATTGGGGTTTTTTTTCCCCCACTTGTGGCTTTAAGATGTGTGAGAATTCCCCAGCCAGCATGCTTCAGCCAGTTAAGGGACCATACATCTTAAAGTCACCGAGGTTGAGAAACACTGACCTAGAACATCAAATGATAAAGAGAATCAGTAGTCTCTGGCCTCCAATTTCAAGCAAAGTGGATGGAGCCGTCTCCTAATCTGACCTCTTTCTGTGTGATGTCATGAGATTAACCTTCAATATTAAGTAATCAGCTTAAAATCAAAAACCTCTATTATGCAACAAATAATTTGATGTTACATAAACATTCACTGCCTTTGAATAATATACTGCATCACGATTCGTAACAACGTAATAAAAAGGAGGGGGTAAAACCCCCACAAGAGATGGAAATCACAAATATTGCTCTGAATTACTCAGGACAAAGTAAGGGTTTTTTTAAAACACAGCTCCATCAATTTTGCTTGACACTAGTGTCCGAAGTCTATATATGTGGGTGTATACATAATTTTATTATTCATGTATTTATTTATATTTTTGTCATGTTTATATGGTGCATAGTGGAGGTGATGACCCTTTGACAGCTGTAGGCAACGAAATTTCAATCTAATGCATAATTTTGTATTTATTTTGTCATGGTTTATGTAATGTATATCTTCAAGGTTGAGAAGCATTGTCCTAAAACAGGGGTCGCCAACCTTTTGGACTTCTGGGACCACCAAACTCATAATTTTAAATCCCGCGGACTAGAGACCCTGGGAAAATCCCCCCAAAAAAGTCTGCAGGAAAATTCCCCACCCTGTTTTCCTACCGATTGATCATTCTTTATTTGGGATCACAGGATATTGTCTCCAGCTCCGTTCTCAGGGAGAGAGAGAGAGAGAGAGAGACTTTTGGCTTTATGCAAGGAAAGCAGCAGAAGTCTTTCTTTCTCTCCCCCAAACTCTGCGCAGCCTCTTGGAGCAGGAGGCCTTGCAGGGTCCCAAAGACTTATTTCTGGCAGACTTTGGGGCTCAGAAAGAAAGACGTTTGCTGCTTTCCTTGCGTGCAGCCAAAAGCAGAAGAAGAAAGAAGCGGAAAGAAGCAGCCCGGTGGCCAGGCAAGGCACGTGGGGCGCATGGGGCAAATTTACCCCCACCCTTTCCTCTTTCCCCTCACTACCTCGTGGTGTTCGCAATGCAAGCGACACAAGCCTTGTGTTCCCACGGGCCATGTGGGCGGCGCAGCCTTGTGTTCCCGCTCAGCCTGGATTAATTGCTTTGGGGGTGACATTTCTCTGCGGACCACCAATTTTCTTGCAGACTACCAGTGCTTCCCGGCCCACCAGTTGGTGACCACTGTCCTAGAGGACCTCTCTCCATTTTAATTGTAATAAACAGCAATAAAAGGGGCCAGAAGGTCTCCTCTGCACCTACCTTATGTTCATACTCATACAGCAGGGCTTTGTCACTAGTTGGATAGTCGTATTCTGCCAGCCCTGAAGCTGAAGAGAAGAGATTCGGGTGAGGGTTAGAGGAACAAAGGCCTCGGTTGGTAACAATCCACACACCCATTTCCTTTGGTCTCAGTCATTGCTACTAAAGCCTACAGAGAAGGACTCCACGAAGATTTAGAGCTGAGAACTTACCTTTCTTGTCGGCTGAGTCAGAATCTGCCCATTCCACACACAGCATCAGAAGGAGAGGAGGAGGAGGAGGAGAGCATGGCAGAAAGGAAAAAGAGAACAGAGAAAGAAAGATAATTTTGAGAAGAAGAGGCGAAAGACACACAACACGATGCTGAGGCCGGGAGACAAAACCGCAGGAGCAGAAAGAAGGGGCACTCTTTTCCTCGTTTCTTTTCCAACAAGTTGGTGGGAAAAAAAAGAATGTTTGCTTAAAACAATTCACTTAACTAGCTACTGAGTTGACTCGTTTTCTAATTTTATAAAATACCTTGAGCCAAAATCTAATACAGGTAGTCCTCAGGTTGTGATGGAATTTGGGATGGGGATTTCCATCGGTAAATAATGCAGTCATAAAGCAGGACGTCATGTACTCACATCGCTTAGGGACAGCAACCCTGGCAGTCCCAGTTGTAATCCACGGAAAGGGGTCATTAAAAGAGGACCTCATGTGACTGAGTCCTGGGTGGTGTGGTGGCCCAGAGGTAGAGCTCTTACCTCACAATCAGGAGGTTGTGAGTTCGATCCTAGGTAGAGGCAGATATTTCTCTCTATGGGCATGTTGAGATTATGTCTGCTGGATATAACTCCTCACTAGAGACAAGAAGAGCATCTGGCCAGTAAACACTCAACTCCATTCAGTTGCCCCATCCCCATCCCACAAGGGATTATGGGGTCATTAAAAGATGATGATGATGATGTGACTGAGTCCTAGGCAAGCAGGCTGGCAAGGGCCATGGGTGGGCTCTGAGCGTGAGTGGGCTCAACTCTAGAGGAGGCTGTGGGCAGGCACTACGAAGTGCAAGTGAGCAGGGATGTTACAGAACATAAGATTTCTGGCATCTTGTACTCCATAACGGGGCTCCTTGGGAGAAAATGCAGCAGGAGCATCTTATGGGATCTATTTATTACGTTCCCTGTTACTTGTGAGAAGCTGGCAGACTAGATCATCAGTGGCGATCCTATGACCACACATACCCTCCTATCGTAATTGTGAGCTGAGCACCTGGATCTTGATCACAAGGGTGCTGCTACAGAACCAGTCATAAGTCTCCTTTGTTCAATGCTGGCATAATTTGAATGGTCACAGAATGCGTCATTGTAACCTGAGGGTACTACCTGTAAAAGGATTTGGATTCACACAATACTCTGAGTTTAACAAACAAAACAATCGAGGTTCAAAGTATGCATGTTTTGCATGTAGGGTGAATGCAGGGGTGCGCTGCTGGGGGCTCACAGGGGCTCGGGAGACCCCCTAGCTAAGACTCTGTGGGGCTCCAAGAGCTCCCAATAACCTCAGAAAGACAAGCAGCAAGGGAAAGCTCTTAATAGACTTAATTGAACTTCTGGGCATTCAGCCAAGAGCATTTCACACCTCGTAAAAGTGTTGCAAGCTAGATAAACAATCCACTCAGTGTTTGCAAGGGAGAGCCATTGAAAAAATCAGATAACATAGCCACTAGCCTCCGAGGGGATGAATTCCCAAATAATAAGAATCACGTAACTCACCAGAAACTTCACTAAGACTCCAAGATTCCTCTCACAGTCACTGCTATTAAGCTGGTTTCACCCAGTCTTTTATTTAAGTATTAAATGCACGAAATAGTAAACAACTTTTTGGTATATTACCTTTTTTTAGGTAATTAGGGCAAAGAAGCGACATTGAGTTGGCCACACCCACCCAGTCCCATGACCACCCAGCCACACCCACCCAGCCAATCATTATGGCGGAGAGCCCCTTGCTAAAAAAATTTGAAGCCCACCCCCGGGGTGAATGCAACTCCTACATTTGCTTTTCATACACAAAGGCACCTTCTACAATCTGGTGCTCAAACAGATGCATTGAAAAACTTCTTACATCATTCCCAGACAGCGTAAGTAAAGGCTGTGATGTCAAGTAGGCCTCGTTTTAAGTACCACTTGCTTAGTTGACCATTCAAAGTTATGATGGACCGCAAAGAAGACACTTATGACCCCGATGCACATGCGCGCGCTTCCCCAAACCGGTTGTTATACCAGTTGGATCCCACCGTTGCATTTCTAGGTGGGCTTTCTCTTTCTACTTTCCTGACCCTTGGCAAAGACTTGAGAAAGCAGTGAGGAGCAACTTATCCGACCCACCTTCTCCATCACGGGTCTCCGCAGCTAGATCCTCCCCACTGTCCATGGGCAAGAACTCTTCAGTGGTGCGGGTCTCGGAGATGGAGGTAGTAAGCAGGTCATTGGTGGACACCCGTTCGGATCGCAGGAGCTCCTCTAGAAGTTAGAGAAATGGGAAGTAGATTGTTTGGAGCCCTATCTTGAGAGTTTTGAGACTCTACCTCGCCTGCTACAAGATGTCCCAATTTGTTTTGTTTTTTTTGCAAAGGTTTTATTTCAAGAGATGCTCAGATTCGTTCATTCTTTTATAAGAGAATTTCCCTTCTGAGAAAAATCTAGCCCTTCACCCGTAGGACAGATGCACTTTGCAGATAAACAACTGGGCTAAACCGAGGTATTTTACAATTGAAGAAGAAATAGCAATTCCAGGCCTTTTGGGAAGCACTCAAGGTGTATAAAAATGCTAAATTCAGCCTAAACATCTGGATGACCTGTGTGATCCACCTATCATTTCCCTTTATACAGATCCTTTTTCTCATACTAGGTCATTCTACAGTATCCATGGGGATTCTCCATCATCCAGATCTTGGTTGCCCCCAAAAGTGCTTTCCCAAAAGGCAACTGACTTCCTTGTTTTTTTTTTTCTCCCTTGAAAACATTTTGCTTCTCATCCAAGAAGCTTCTTTAGTTCTTCAGTTCATAACAGTAAAATCTGGGCCGTTCTACAGTGCCTCTTCCTTCCTCTGGATACATATAAAAGTATTTCGAAAATGACTCACCCTGGGTAGTAGAAATGATACTATGAGAATATCAACTTAAGTAACCAATCAAACTAAGTACTGAAGTATCTGCTGTTGGTATAGTACAGGGGTCAGCAACTTAAACACTCAAAGAGCCATTTTGACCCATTTCCCACACTAGGAAACGTGTCTCCTGGGAGCCACAAAGGTCCTAACTGGAAACCCCCCATTCAATACTGGTGCCGACTGGACGTCCACTTCCCCCACCATAGAGTCCCCTCCTAGCTTGGCATCCTTTTTTCCTTTACCTAGGGCTTTACTGAAAGCTCTATCAATTGTACAGCTGACCGGAAAACCCACCCCTTGCCATAGAATTTCCTCCTGGCATTCTGTGCTTTTCCCTTCCCTAACCGGAAGCTCCTTTCACAATTGCAGTGCCGACTGGCGACAGGGAGCTGGAGCAGAGGGATGAAAGAACTGCATATGGCTCCAGAGCTGTGGGTTGCAGACCCCTGGTATAGTACTTAAGAGCAGGCTGACTAGTCTACAAGCAATAGGGCGAGTGAAGAATGGAAGACTTAATTTAAGAGTTGAGAAGGGATGATATTTGGGATATATGAAGGATCTGACCCATGTACCTATATCTCCTCGGAGCTCCTGAGTTAGCTGGGGATTCTTGTACAGCAACGCAAGACTTTGGTTCATCCGTTCCTCAATGACATGGAGATGAGTATACACCTGGGAAAACACACAATAACGGAAAATGGTTCCTTCTAGAACAGTGTTTCTCAACCTTGGCCACTTGAATATATGTGGACTTCAACTCACAGACTTCCCCAGCCAGCATGAAACATGTTAATTGCAAAGATGCAAGATGGCGGCCATAGGCAGATGAAAACCATACCTGGAACTTCATTTGTTCGGCCTTTTCGGGGTCAGCCGCTGCCACGTGCTGGTAATGGCGGAGAGTATGGCGTTGATCTTTCTGTTCAGCCCGTACGTATCTCTTCAGAGCTGCCAGGATGCGATCAGGCTGTGTCAAAAGAGGAGTGTGGCCTAAATTAGTTGAATCTTGGTTGATTGTCTACCGTTCCTTGCCCGATTCTCAATACACGTAGAACCTCTGGTTACGAATGCTTCCGACCATGACCAAATCGGGTTCCGACCAAAAAATTCACAAAATTTTTGAAACTGGTCACGAGCGCATACTCAGGTGGTGATCAAACATGACCCCTGACCCAGAAATTCCTGCAGACGAAACATTAGAAGACGAAGAAATCGCCGAAGTTATGGAACAAATTATGGTCGTGATCAGAAGTTCTACTGTAGTTGGCCTTTGAGCAGATGGATTCTCTTACTGGCCTCTCTTGGTTTCCTCCTTTTTCAGGCACAGGTAAATACAGGTGGAAGCACAACCAAAAACCAATCTTTGGTTGGTTTTGAAAAAGCTAAACAGAATATGTGACTTGGAAGGGCTGTGCACTAGATTGGAAAGCTGAAAAAGACTGGGGAAAGAAGGCAGTGGTAACCCTCTGTCGTATTGCCATCCTGGAGAGAACCTGGATGGACAACATGGATCATGGACATCTATGTGCCCATCAGGAGCTTAACAAAAGTGATGGGAGACTAGACTTTGCATGATGTTGACAGGATATGTTTACTGTATATCAGACATTAATACAATTGAGCGAGTCCAGAAGTATTTCATGAGAAGAGTATTACACTCCTCTGCTCACAACAGAATACCCTATATCACCAGGCTTGAAATTTTGGGCTTGGACAACCTTGAACTATGCCACCTACGGTTGGACTTAAGCGTCGAACACAAAATTATCTGCTACAATGCCCTACCAGTCAATGACTACTTCAGCTTCAACCGCAACAATACAAGAGCACACAACAGATACAAACTCAATGCAAACTGCTCCAAACTTGATTGCAGAAAGTACAACTTCAGCAACAGAGTGGTCAATGCCTGGAATGCACTACCTGACTCTGTTGTTACGTCCTCTAACCCTCCACTCCTTTAACCTCACACTATCCACTATTGACCTCACCCCATTCCCAGGAGGTCTGTAAGAGGCGTGCATAAGTGCACCACCATGCCTAGCGTCCCTGTCCTAATGTCCCCATTTAATCGTACCTATTTCGGGTATTCTTACTCATGTTTATACTTATACCTATTATCTTGAAAGTGATTGACAAATCAAATAAATAAAAATAAATAAATAAATAAGTGGGGCCACAAGAAAAGGAAAAATTGTGAGTGCTTTCCATATGGACCCAGATATATTTAACATGGTAGGATCCCCATTTTGGTATTCTGTATTCTGGCTGAGGATTTCAGGAGCTGGAATGTAGCGTATTGCCATAAGTTGTTCATACAAGGGAACAGATAATTTCTAACTAACGCCACATGCACAATGGGTGTTATCTCACTTTCCTGCTCCATATTTCTGCTCCTTGCCACTTTCAGGGCATTATAGGGTGGTGACACCACTAACTGCTTCTTCACTGCATGACCACACTTCACATTAGGGGTCCCCAATCTCTGGTCCGTGGCCTGGTACTGGTCCGTGGCCCATTGGGAACCGGTCTGTGCAAGAAGTGGCCGAGTGTGCAAGCATGCAAAGTTGCATTTGCATCAACGGTGTGTGCACGAAACCATCCGCTCCCCCTCCCTGCTGTCGCTGGTGGTCCGCAGAGCTGGGAAGGTTGGAAAATACTTCTTTACCTGATCTTGAACTCTATTGCTTAAATAATGTTTCTCTCTTGCGCCACTTGCATGCAAGAAACAGAAAGCCAGGGAAAAGAATCTTTCTCTTCTATACACTTGCTGTTGTGGCCCGCCAGTGGCCAGCAGAATTGGCAGCAGATTCAGACGGTGAGGGGGTTGGGGAGGAACTTGGGCCAGTCCTGGAGTCTCGGGAAGGCTCTGACAAGGGCTCTGCATCGGAGGCAGAGATGGGGCCAGGGCCACCTGACAGTTATCAGCTGCCTTCGGAGTCAGACATCAGTGGGGAAGAAGAACAGTTGCAGCCTGTTCCCAGTGTGCGCATGCACAGAGCTGCCAGGAGAAGGGAACAGCTAAGGAACAAGGGTCAATTCGGGAGTAAAGCTACAGGTGGATGGTGAATGGCCCCTCCCATAGGGAATAAAGAGGAGCGAAAAGGGAGTGGTGTTTGCAGGAGGCAATTAGTTCAATTCATTAGGGTGAAGATCTGTTCCTGACTCCTTGCCAACTATTGTCTGCTACAGAGTGGCACTTGAAAGATATCGGCCTGGCAGCTCTCCAAGCCTGATAAAGGTCTGTAGATGTGAAATCTCTTAAAAGACTGTTGGCTGGGACTTTGCGGGAGAGGAATTCACTTTAAACTAAATAAAAGGGGTTTTATCGGGAAGAGGAGTCGGTTTTGTGCTTTTGGGAAGCCTAGGTCAGAACACTTGCTCTGGTGTGAATAGGTGTTGTCCCAAGATCACCGTCTACTTTGTTTGCAATCCACATGCAGGATCTGCTTCTCATTCTCTCAGCTCAGCTTACGTACAAATCACACATTCCGTTCTCCAAGCTAACATTTGCCTTCCTCTACCCTTTGAACTACCTGGGCATGGTCGTTCTGTACAGCAGTCAAGTAGTTCTCCAGTGCCGCCCGACGGTTATCATTCAGCTGTGCTACCACCCGGGCCAGATGGGTCTCCACCAGCCGCTGGCGTTCTCCAGCCACCTGCTCTTCCAGTGTCTGGAGGACAGATTGGAAGTGCTAGAAAGCAAGAAGAAGAGAGAAGCCATTCAGAATATTTCAGAAGAAGAGTTAGAAGGGACCTTGGAGGTCTTCTAGTCCAACCCCCTGCCTAGGTAGGAAACCATACGTCAGACAAATATAGATAGATACAATAGATATGTGTTGATGTATATAAAGAAAAAAATGTATAGAATAAGATTTATACGATATATATATATTTGTTGATGCCATTGTACTTTTAAAAACATGAATGAGATTTGTATTGGTGGAAAAACACAATAAAAATCTATTTTAAAAAAAGGTAGGTGAACATGGACCTGGGAAAAACTTTGGGTGAAAGACTCTGGAAGCTTTATTACAGCAAAATATAAAATTATATTCCTGGAGCAGACATATACAGACTCCCTTTTTCCTCCCTAAGGGCCAGGATAGTTCAGTAGCAAAGCGACAGCATCGAATTCCTTGAAACGCAATAAAATTAGCATTAAAGGCTTAAAATTACTCAAGCCACCTATAGAGACAATGAAATGCAAACACAACAAAGCATTCCATGCAGAGCTTATTCTCCTAGAAGCAGATGTTTAAGTTAACTCGAATGTGTTTAGAGGGTTTATATCCTGGCTGTTAAATAAAAAGCCAGGATGGCTTAAAATACTTTGTCAAAAGGACAATTAAACGATTGCCACACATTTTAACAACTCTACTGTATGAAAAAATGGTAGATTCCAAAAATTTTGAAAGAGCAGCATGAACACCTCAGCTTTTTAAGATACCTAAGTTTAAGGTTTTTAAGAAGTGAACCAAAAATCATCAGGGGAGGTTGCGAGACCAATTTCTATAAGGGAGGTTACTCCAAGATATTTGGAGTATAATTTATTACAAATTACTCTTTTTTTTAAAAAAAAAATCAATGTTTAGAAACTGGCAGCTATCAATGGATGTACGCTAAAGACAAGCTACAACATCTGCTCGCAGACAGGCCAAAAGAAACAGATACGAAGCCATGGGGTTGATTCAACTTCTGTTTTTGGTAAAAACATGTTTGGGCTTTCTCTCAGAGTAGAACCCATTCAAGTTGTTTTCGAATAATAATAATAAAAAAAGAATGCAACTATTATAAACACAGAACAGAATCAAACAACAGATAGAGAAAACAGAAGGGCCTTGTCATTCCAGCTCAGCTAAACCGTTTAAAACAAGCCATTGAAACTAACTTGAATTGTAAACCTTACAAAACCCGAAACAGCATCCATGGAAATTGAAAGCTAATTCTAACACCTGAATGGAAAGGACAAACGGTATTGCCCTGGGTCAAGAAAACCCACAAGTGAAGGATCTGCTGGTCCATCTACTAGTTCACCTAATCTTGACATGGATTTAATTTTTTAAAAATGTCGTTATTAAATTCCCCAAACAAACATTAAAATACAAAGGGATGGGAGTCCAATGAGATGGTTGGCCAATCTCACCTCGTTGAGTGCTTGCCGGTCTGTTTTCGGCAAGTTTTTGGCTTCGTTGTCAGCTTCAGCCCATTCCTTCATCACCTATGAAATCATAACAAAAGGACAGTGGTGTTATCCATACAAGGGTTTTCTGCTGTAGAAACTGGTTCTGGAGAAGCAGTTTCTGTTATCTGTGGAGATTCTCAATCATCCAGGCCATAGTTGTCTCAAAGTTGCTTTTCCTCCTTGAGGAAGAGGAAGGAAACATTTCGCTCCTCATCCAAGAAGCTTCATCACAGGATGGCCATACTGACTATCCTTCTATCCCTCTACCATTGAGCCATTGTCTCTAACCATTAAGCATAGTCTATGGAGTCATCCAGGTCATGGTTGTCCCAGAGGTGCTCTTTTCAAGAGGGAGATGGACTTTCTGGTTTTTCTTTGAAGACATTTTGCTTCTCATCCAAGAAGCTTCTTCAGCTCCCACCATCTAGTCAAGATAGTGCCTCTTGAAAAAAAGGACCTTTGGGACATTGAACATGGTCTTCTCCTTGCTGCAGGTTGAAAGGGAGGAAGGAAGGAAGGAAAGAAAGAAAAAAGAAAGAAAAAGAAGAAAGGGAAGAAGTCCAGAAATACTTCACAAGAAGAGTTCTCCACTCCTCTACTCGTTGCAGAATACCTTATGCCACCAGACTTGAAATTCTCGACCTAAGAAACCTTGAATTACGCCGTCCTCGGTCTGATCTAAGTATGGTATATAAAATCATACATTGCAATGACTTACCTGTCAATGAATACTTCAGCTTCAACCATAACAACACAAGAGCAAACAATAGATACAAACTCAAGGTTAACCGCACCAAACTTGATTGCAGGAAATACGACTTCAGCAACAGAGTGGTCAATGTCTGGAATACTCTCTACCTGACTCCGTGGTTTCTTCCCCAAATCCCAAAAACTTTAACCTTAGACTGTCTACTATTGACCTTACCCCTTTCCTAAAAGGTCTGTAGGGGGTGTGCATAAGAGCAGCAGCATGCCTACTGTCCCTGTCCTATTGTTTCTTTATTTTTCTTATATGTACCCATTTCACGTATTCATAACTATGTATATACTTATACCTATTATCTTGTAAGCTATTGACAAATCAAATAAATAAATGAAAGATGAAAGAAAGAAAAAGAAAGAAAGAAAGAAGAAAGGGAAGAAGGAAGGAAAGGGAAAGAAAGAAAGAAAAAAGAGAAAGAAGAAAGACTTAGACATGGCTCCTACAAATCAGTATGATTTATATTGCACATCCATCATTTCTAACAGGATTAGATCGTCTCCATCATTGTAGGGGTGCAATCTGTCAAGAGAAATCCTCTGATGGCCCCATGGGTGTGTCTGAACTCATCAAACGGAACCATACAATGAAAGCTTGCATATCTGCAAGCTGAGCAAATCCTCTTTCCTGTCTGTCCAGCCATTACCTCATTGATCTGTTTCATGCGCCGCTCCTCCAGGTCCATCTTGGCTCGCAGGAAGTTGGCGTGTTCATTCCCATCTCCAGGCATTTCAAAATAAACATCTACCCCGTCCGTTGGGCGAGGGGTTGGGGTCACTGTATAGACAGCAATCATGTTAGACAAGACCAGGCCTTCTTACCTGTCTTAAAGCAAAGATAACGTAAGCTGTTGCCTTTGAACTGTTTTGAACAAGAACTTCCAGTTCCAGGCAGCAGGGCACATGGAAAAGATTATATAAAAGCTGTGATGGCACCATGGTTAGAATGCGGTATTGCCGGCTAATTTTGCCAACTGCCAGAAGTTCGATACTCACTGGCTCAAGATGGACTCAGCTTTCTGTCCTTCCAAGGACATGCAAAACGAGAACCCAGACTGTTGGGGGCAATATGCTGACTCTGTAAACCGCTTAGAGCAGGGGTGTCAAACTCAAGGCCCGTGAGCTGCATCTGAGCCACAATGTGGTCAGATCCAGCCCACAGGGCCGTCCTGGAAAATGTAAGGGGCCAGCCCATGTCGCTTTGGCCCAGTCTATCCAATGCAAAGAGGAAACATCGGTCCAGCGTGGCTTTGGCCCAGTCTACCCAATGCAAAGAGGAAACATGCCAGCAGTTCGGGGAGTGGCATCAAGTTGGCCATGCCCACCCAGTTGGCCACACTCACCAGTTGGCCACACCCACCTGCCCCCCCCCCCAAGTTCAACCACGGTTCTTATATGGCCCTCAAAGAAATGGAGTTTGACATCCCTGGCTTAGAGAGTGCTGTAAAGCAGTGTCCCCCAATGGTGCTCATCTCTGTTACAAAGCCAAAGAACGAGCCTTGTCCGAAGACGTCTCCTTGGTCATGTGGCCAGCATGACTCAACGCCGAAGGTGCACAGAATGCTGTTACCTTCCCACCAAAGGTGGTCCCTATTTTTCCACTTGCATTTTTGACATGCTTTCAAACTGCTAGGTTGGCAGAAGCTGGGACAAGTAACGGGAGCTCACACCGTTACGTGGCGCTAGGGATTCGAACTGCTGACCTTTCTGATCGACAAGCTCAGCGTCTAAGCCATTGAGCCACCACGTTCCTGTACATTGCTACATACCAGGGCTCAATTGCTACATACCAGGGCTCAATTACTGGGTGAATCCAGTCTCAAAAGGTGGACTTATCTAAAAAGGGATCCTAGGAATGCAGAGAATGTAAACACTCATCTATTGTTGACGGACATGATTAGGACTAGGGATATAAGAGACAATCCAATTTCTCCTTGAGAGAGGGCGGCACCGCAAGAGTTAGCGAAAGGCTTGAGATCTGGCTCGGTGTAATTACGACAGGATTCTCTCCCTTGCTCAGAGATTCAACTGCAATCCCTACTCTTCCTGGAATATAATTAAGATTCAATTACTCTCCTCCGTGGGTCCCAATTTCTGCGGCAGCCTGACATCGATGGATTTGCATCCCAAAGCAGATGCAATTGCTTCCCCTGTTAAAATATGCCTGACCCTGCAGAAGTCACCCATCTCGAATATTTAAAACCATCCATGCATGCAAATCTATTTGGGCGCATGGCGTCCCGCAGTGATTTGGTTGAGGACAGAAAGAAGCAGGCGAGCCCCCTTGAGGCTTTGATTCTAAGCATCCTCTACCCTTTAGTGTCAGGGAGAGCTAGGTTCAGCGCTGTCTCCAAAACAGACTTCCCATTGTGAAGAGGAGGAGGTGATGCGCACTCAGAGAAACAGCTGAGCAGCTGAGCATTTCCTGCTTTCTCAACCTAGTAGTAGCTGGCATCTTGCCCCTCTACTTTCTGTGCCCCAGAGGTCCCTATTTTGCAACAATGGTGGGATTCAAAACTTTTTACCACCGGTTCCGTGGGCATGGCTTGGTGCGTGTGGTGTGGCTTGGTGGGCGTAGCTTGGTAGGCATGGCAGGGGAAGGATACTGCAAAATCCCCATTCCCTACCCACCCCACTAACCACTAACTCTGTTCTCCTGTGCTGGTCAACCAAAGAAGACCCAGCCGATCAGCTGAGACTCAATGGGAGGCACAGAATAGATAGGGGCGGGGCCAGTCAGAGGTGGGATTTGCCAGTTCTCTGAACTACTCAAAATTTCCACTACCGGTTCTCCAGAACTGGTCAGAACCTGCTGAATACCACCTCTGGCCTATATTCCTCTTTCTTTTGATCTGTCTTTGAGCAATGATTTTTACCATGGCTGCCAATGAGAGTGTATTCCATTTAAGCCGGAGTTTTTTCTCCTAGAAATAATAATACCAGAAGGACTTAATTTATCTAATAGTACATGTGTTGATGGCGGCTAGAATAATATATGTGCAATACTGGAAGAAGGAAAGCATACCGCCAGAAACAGAGATAAAAAGGAAAATTATGGCCTGTGCAGAATTAAAATTAGAATTAAAAAACAAGGGGGAATCTGAGTAGCCAGTGGTCAACTAGTTGTAGTTACTTCCCCAAACCCCAAAAACTTTAACCTTAGACTGTCTACTATTGACCTCACCCCTTTCCTAAGAGGTCTCTAGGGGGCGTGCATAAGCGCACCAACGTGCCTACCGTCCCTGTCCTATTGTCTCTTTTATTTTTCTTTTATTTTTCTTATATGTACCCATTTCATGTATTCATAACTATGTATACACTTATACTTATTATCTTGTAAACAATTGACAAATCAAATAAATGAATAAATAAACTATGAAATGTGGAATAAATTCTATCAGTGGTTGCATAGAAGAAGGCATGGTCAGAACATAAGTACCTATGATGATTAGAATAATTAGTAAACCATGTATCAAACAAGAGGATTGTAAATGGTGAAGTAACATTTATATATGTACTGTATAACAATTGTAACACCAGAACGGCTGCACTGTGTTGTATTCTTATAATTAAAATAAAATAAATACATACAAAAAACAACAACACCAGTCTTCATAAGGTGGCCTTTTTTTCTTCTTCTAGATGCACAAGTAGTCCTCTACTTACAACCATACATGAGCCCAAAATTTCTGTTGCTAAGCAAGACATGTAACAGATTAAAAGAGTTGGAAGGGACCTTGTCGGTCATCCAGTCCAACCCTTCCAACCCCGCCGTCCAAGCTAAGTGGGTTTCGCCCCATGTGATGACATTTCTTGCCACAGTTGGTTCACTGAATCACCGCCGTTGTTAAGTTAGCAACAGGATTGTTTCTGCCCTCACTGACTTTGATTGTCAGAAGGCCACAAAAGGTGATAACTCAATCCTGGGATATACATAGCAGTTTCTCAACATCTGAATCTTCACTGCGTGACCATGGGAAAGCTGCCATGGTCATAAGCGTGAAAAAACGGCCATAAGCCCCCTATTTCCAGTGATGTTGTAACTTCAACTGGTCACTAAATATTGGACTACCTGCAATCCGCAGATTTGTAATCGTTGCCTATGGCAGGGGTGTCAACTCGATTTCAAAGAGGGCCACCTCAGGGTTGTGTTTGACCTGGGGGGGGGGGGGGGGGGGGGGGGGGGGCTGGAGTGGGTGTGGCCAGGGTGGGTGTGGCCAACTCAACGTCACTCGTGTCGGGGGCACCTGTGGTGGCCAGAGCTCTCTGCCAGCAAAAAAGGACTCCTGAGCTCTGTTTTCGGCTGTGTCAGCCTCCTGCAACCCTCTGCCAGCGAAAACGGAGCTCGGGAGGATGGCCCTCCTGAGCTCCGTTTTCCCTGGCAGAGGCACCACAGGCCAGTCCCTTCCTGGTGAAAACTGCCTCCCTCAGGCCCGTTTCCGGACTTCTAGAAGGCCCATTTCCCCCCCTCCCTGAGCCTCTGTGTAGTCCCTGTATTTACCTCACATCCAAAATGGGCCGTGTAGAGACTCCTCGGAGGGGCAGGGCGTGGTGGGAGGGGTGGGGAGGGGCATGGTGTGATGGGAGGGGCCAGCCAGGGGTGGGATTTAGCAGTTCGCCGAACCAGACGTAACGTTAGTTACAGGTCCGCCTGAACCCGGGCGAATCCGTAGCAGCCCAACCCTGGGTCATGGTTGAGATGGTAAGGAAGAGCAAGAAAGAACACGGAGCTTGGAAGGTGCTCTATGAGGTTGACTCTTAAGATGGGTCTTTGCCTCCACTGCTTACCTTTGACATCTTCTTCTGTGGTCTGAGTCGTAGTGGTGATGGTGGTTTGGGTGATGCTGTCATCGTAGTAACCTGGTTCCACATAATAGTCATCCCAGGCAGCACGGAAACGGTTAGAGTCAGGAGAACTCTCTCCAGGAATCTCTTCCTCTTCTTCCTCTTCCTCCTCCTCCTCCTCTTCTTCCTCCTCCTCCTCCACCTCCTCTTCCTCTTCTTCATCCATATTTCTGTCTTCCTCCAATTCTAAACTTTCTTCCTCTATTGGAATACGCCCTGTTGGTACTTTGTTGCTGGAAAAAAAAGACCCATCGAGTGAAGATCACAAACAAATCCATCATGCAAGAAGATGCATTTGAGGAGCAGGGGAAAGCCACTAGGGAGACTTTTCCCCATGAGAAAAGGAAAATATTCCTATTCAACTACATAATCCTGTATGAGCAATGTCTTCAATTTTGTGCTATTTTTTTTTTTGGTCTTTTAATGATGCTGTAATCCCTTACATTGGGCTAAAGTCGAGGCAACTGAATGGAGCTAAATGTTTACTGGCCGGATGCCCTTCCTGTTGCCAATGCGGAGTTGTTTTTTTTCCAGCAGATATATTTTCATTGTGCCCAGAGAGAGAAATATCTGTTGCTATCTAGGATCAAACTCACAGTCTCACAGGTCGTGAGGCGAGAGCTCCACCTCTAGGCCACTGCACCAGTCTTCAATTTTGCGCTAATAAAGCAATCAATTGTATATATGTGTGTGTGTGTGCGTGTGTGTGTGTGTGTGTGTGTGTGTATATATATATATATATATATATATATATATATATATATATATATATACACACACATACATACATACATACATACATACATACACCAGTGGCGGTATTCAGCCGGTTCGCACCAGATCGAGCAAACTGGTAGCAAGAATTTGGCGTGGGTTGCCGAACTGGTAGTAACTTCTGGCTGGCCACGCCCCCAATCTGGTCGCCTTCCCACCCGATGCTTGCTTACCCGCTCGCCTGACATTTGCCTAAGGTATTTCTTTTTTCCTCCCTCTTCCAACAATCAGCTGTGCATAGATCAGCTGCGCCAGGATTCCCTGCTGAGGCCCAGGAAGGCAAAAAATGGAAGGAGGAGCTCAGGCCCCCTCCTCCATTTTTTGCCTTCCAGAGCCCCAGAAAAGCCTTGGGGAGCAAAAACGCCCCCTCTCCTAGAGGCTCCTCTGAGGCTAGGAAGCTCCCAAAAATGGGTGGGAGCGGCAAAAAGGCAAAAAAAAAAAAAAGCCACACCCACCCAGTCACATGGCCACGCCTACCAAGCCACACGCCCACAGAACCGGTAGTAAAAAATTTTCAAATCCCACCACTGATACGTACACACATATATCTAAACATTTCCTTGCAGATTTCCCCTATAAGAGCCAGATCCAGGAACATTCTAAATGAAATCAGTTTTGCAAGGGGTAAAATTTGGTCTCCAATGGAATCCTAACCGCCTTCCTATGCAGCTGGATCTGCTCAAACTCATCGTCTCACCTGCGCAGGGCTTCTTCCCTTAAATGGGCAACCACCGGGGGGCCCTCCGTAGCTTGCTCCACCCTGATGGCTGGCGGGCGTGAAGGGCAGCACACATATTCCACACCTCGGAAGCGGTCAGCTCCACAAGGCAGTAACATGCCGTAGCTGTGTAGCTCAAGATGTTCACCACTGCAGGCCTGAAAGGTGGATATGAACAAGGTTAAAATGCTGCGATGCAACAGCCCGAGACTGGTTCACACGATACGGTGAACCTGCCTAGAGTGCCAGGTAAACCTAGGCCATACAGTTGAGTTTTATCATGTGAACTCAGATAACATGAAAAGAGTATCCTTCACTTAACACAGTGCATGCTGAGAAAACTTGTCAAGCCTTACTTACTAGGTAGAGCAGACTGGAGATGTGGCCAGATGAGCTAATTCTACTTTACTGTGAAGTTATATTAACAGCATCTATCTGAAAATACTATTCTACCCCCATCTTGTTGGTTTATTTCTTTTTATTTTAAGGACTCTGTAATCTTTTGCATTGGGGTGGAGTGGGGATGACTTAATGGAACTGAGCCTACATGGAGTTTGCAGCAGAGATTTTATCTTTGGGGCCGGAAATATAAATATCTGACACTACCTAGGATCAAACTCACAGTCTCCACCTCTAGGCCACCATGCCATTCCTAACCCTTTACAGACTGAGAAACTAGGGAGGGTCTTCTTTGAGCCTCTTTATCTGCCTGTTATGCAGCTGTGGGCTATGCCGTCTCTTATCTGGCTTTTCCCTAGGTAGCATCTCTGGATCCAGTCTCCCAAGGTGTTTCCTACATACCATTACAAAACCTGCTTGGATGAGGCAATCATACTATAGCTTAACCACAGCTATGTTTAACTGCAACTAAGAATGATTTGATCTAAGTTAACACTAAGTTAGGAGATGGCTTAATTCAGACAACCAGACTCAAGTAGAAATGCTTGGTAAGAAGCCCACAGTTACTCACCTCTTTAGCCACACTATGCCAATACAAGTAGGTCTCACAGGAGTCCATTTTCTCTTGGTGTAGGAATTTGCACTTGTCTGGTACAAGAAGTGCTTCGCTCACAAACTCGCCCACTGGGGAAAGAGAACAACAAGTAGGTTTATCACTTTGCCCTATCAAGGAGTAATGATGAAAGAAAGTTATTATAGTTAATATGTACAAGTAAAGGCTAGAAGTTAAGATTAGCATTATATACTGTATGTTTAAAAAGTAAAAAAATAAGAGATGACGGGATAGAAGGTTTACTGAGAGAGATAAGTAAATACTGCTATTATTATGTGATCACTATTAATGTTATGAATATTATTGCTATTATTATTACTATTATTTCTCCAAACTAATTGTACCCAGACAACATGCTGTTCATGATCAATCAATCAATCTCTATAAAAGCAAAATACCACTCACTCATCATCACAAAATCTCCAGAACCTTAAAGCCTACAAACTCAAAATTTGGCATGCATGTTCCTCTTAGCTTCTAGGTGCTCACTAAGAAAGGATTTTTCAAAATGTCCATCAGAGCATTAGTATTTCGTATATTATTATTAACACCCTCTGATGCTAAAGAGTTCTACTCCCCCTCCCCACCCGAAAAGAAATCTCTTCCAAATGCAAAACACAAGCAGAGGAGTTTCAGTTTTACTTTCACAACAGCAACCAGCTTTAGTACAACTCCAAGATAGGTGAAATAATGTTAAACTACAGAGATAGACAATTTGGGGTCTTCTACACCAAAGTTTAGATGGCAAGCAACTCCTACGTTGGATAACCATTTGTCTGAAGTGGTGTAGGGTTACCTGCCTAGGCAGAGGGTTGGACTAGAAGACCTCCAAGGTCCCTTCCAACTCTGTTATTCTATTCTATTCTAATTCCTTTGTCACTGGTCATTCTACTGTATCCCACAGATATTGAGGCTCTGAACTATTGAAGGATTTCAGGTGGCTTTGCTAATTATAATGCAATAAACATTTAGAAAATAAAATAATGCTATCACAGCACTTTCTCCTGGAAAAGAATGACACAGGAGTTTTGTCCACAATCAATTTCTGCACCAACAGCAGCTTCTTCATTTCTGCTCAAAAATAAAGTTCCACTGAATTGGTCTAAGCGCATGTAACTTCCATTTCCACTAAATCAGAGCTAAGTGTATACCGTAATCAGAGGTGGTATTCAGCAGGTTCTGACCAGTTCTGGAGAACTGGTACCAGAAATTTTTTAATTTTTTTTATTAAACAAACAAACACAAAAACAAAAAGAAACATTAAAAACAATGAACATGGTACAATCCTCCTAACCCACATAGTTGTCTTACATTGCTAAATCACATATAAAAATAGTGCATGTTTACATTCTATATACATAGTATATAATATATACATAAATTTAATCATTTCTTATTATCTTGATCCTATCTCTTTTCTAACCAACCATAAAACTTATCCAATACTTTCATCCTTATTTTTTAAATTTTTTTGTCAATTTGCCCATTTCTGCACATATCCAGATTTTCCGAATTATTTCTATTTCACTTGGAGTTTCTTTACATTTAGAAATTTTGAGTAGTTCGGAGAACCGGCCAATACCACCTCTGACTGGCCCCGCCCCCATCTATTCTCTGCCGCTTGAGTCCCAACTGGTTGGCTGGTCTTCTTTTGTTGCCCTGAATAGGAGAACGGAGCTGGAAAGCAGGTTAGTGGGGTGGGGAAGGAATGGGGATTTTACAGTAACCTTCCCCTGCCATGCCCACCAAGCCAGACCATGCGCACCAAGCCATGCCCACAGAACAAGTATTAAATTTTTTTGAAGAGATGTAACCCGGGATCAAGCAGCTTTCAGAAAAGATGTTTTATGTTTTTATGTTTTATGTTTGTGCATTGTCTTTGAAAATTAATAACATTTGTTAAAAAAAAAATTTTTTTTTGAATCCTACCACTGACCATAACTTTCTAGCATGAGTCAGCATCAGTGTTTCTCAATTCAGCGGCTTTCGGATGGATGGATTTCAGATGTGTGGATTTCAACATGCTGGCTGGGGAATTCTGGGAGTTGAAGTCCATCCAGGGTGAGAAACACTGGCCTACCCTACACGTTTTTAATCTTTCTTCGGCCCTCACCTGCCAAAAGGCTCCCGAAGGAGTGGGGAGGGGCCTTGCGTTTATCAGTAGCAAGACATTCCTTGCCTTCTAGCTGGTGCTTTCAAAGGCACAACCTCCCAAGGCAGCAGAAGGGACATAGAAAAATGACAACAACAACACATTATTTCATTCCCAATTTTAAAGCCAGTCCTTATCATCCCCAACTGGAAATGCAAACAGGTCGAGCAGCTGCTGGACTCTGTGCTTACCAAGACACTGGTAGGGTACCACAATGTGCATCTGGCCTTTGCATGATGAACGTCCCTTCTTGCACCACTTGTCTATGGTAACTGGCTGCGTACCTTCCACAGCATTCGTGATCTGAAGCTCTGGGTATACCTGCAGGGCAAACGGTTGTTAGTAGGACATCAAAGAGAGGGGACACTTGAAAGCAGCGGTGGGATTCTACCAGTTTGGACAGGTTCTATAGAACCGGTTGTTGTGATACTGCGCAGTTTGGAGAACTGGCCAATCGTGCCCCTGGCTGGCCCCACCCCTCTCCACCTGCCCCTCCCCTCCCCTCCCCACCCAGTCAGTCCTTATCGTGCATGCGCGACATCGCTGACTGCGTTTTGTATTCTTTTCCCCCCTCCAGACAATCAGCTGTTCCGATGATCAGCTGTGCCGGGATCCCCCTCGCTGTCTTACTGCTTCGTCCCCTTTTGCCTCCTGGACTTTAGAAAAGTCTGCGGGGGGGGGGCATTTTTGCTCTCAGGAAGCTTCCCTCAGGCCCAGGAAGCAAAAAGGGGTGCACAGCTGCCCCCTACCCCCCACCGTGCTCTGTTTTTTGCCTTCCTGGGCCTCAGGGAAGCTTTCTGGGAGCAAAAACAGCCCCCAGGAGGCTTCCCTGAGGCCCAGGAGACCCCCCACCCCCCCAAAAAAAAACCCTGGGGGGGGGGGTGCCCCCAAAAAAAAAAAAAAAAGGAGTGATGCCCACTCAGTGGTTAGAGTGTGGTACTGCAGGCTATTTCTGCTGACTGCCGGCTGCCTGCAATTTGGCAGTTCGAATCTCACCAGGCTCAAGGTTGACTCAGCCTTCCAGCCTTCTGAGGTGGGTCAAATGAGGACCCAGATTGTTGTTGGAGGCAATAGGCTGACTCTGTAAACCGCCTAGAGAGGGCTGTAAAGCCCTGTGAAGCGGTACATAAGTCTAAGGGCTATTGCTATTAATACCTGGAGCAAGGAAGGTTGTAAAATGGGACAAAACTCACAACTAACTTAGCCACGAAAATTTGGGGCTCAATTGTCAAAAAAACTACCTGTACTAGAAAAATGAGCTCAATGGGGGGAGTACATTTTTATTTATTTATTTACTTACTTATTTTGTCAAAAGCTTATAATACAATAGAAAGAAGAATAAACATAAGTTTAAATATAAGAAATAGGAACTAATAATTGAGGACAATAGGACAGGGACGGTAGGTGCCATTGTGCACTTATGCACGCTTATGCATATTTATGACTCTCTCTCTCTCTGTGTGTGTGTGTGTGTGTGCACATGCTGGTGTGTATACCTCCTGGCAGTAGCTCCGGATCTCCTCAGTGGTACGAAAGCAAGTCCGGGTGCCGATGGCATCAGGCTCCCAGTGGCCTGTCTGGACGTTGAGATGGAGGACCAGTTTCCCACAAAACATGGCCACTTGGGGGGTCCCCAGGGAGGGCCCAAGGGCTGCTCCCATCCCCTGAAAGCGCAAAAAGAAGGGGCGGGGGAGGGAAGATTAGTCAACATGTCTGGCCAAAAACGCCCAAGCGGATGCTCTAGGCCTGCATTGTGACTGCGATAGGACGGCAGCCAAGGTGACACCCAAAGGGCATCGTCTGTCACGCAAGGCTCTGCCACTTCAGCAAATTCCATCACCCCCCGCCGCTCCTTTATTTTATTTTATCTTTTTTTTTTAACCTCCTCTTTTCCCACCCCTCCCATCTTTGTTTGCACCATCTTTCTTTCCGGCTTCTCCTCCTCCTCCAGCAACCACCAGGATGTTGTTGCTGTGGTAACCGCTCCCAATGGAGTTGCCAGATCTTCTCTGTTGCCATGGAGACCAGCTCCCAGATGGAAATTAATACTGCATCACCAGCCCCTTCCCTCTCTGCTGTTTCTCTTCACAGGGTCCAAACCCCACCCTCCCGCCCCACAATTGACAGGTTTTCCTTCTCCACCTCCGCCTCCTTCTTTCTTCCTCACCTCACCTTTCTTCCTCTCCCTCTCTCTGCTCCTTCTTCAGCAAGGCACCCCCTTCCTCTTATTTGCCCCTCCAGCCACAGCTGCTTGCAGCATCTCAGTACCGATGTTGGGGACCACCTCTCAGAAAGAGGCCACAGCTTGGCCAATTTGGGCTGGATTTGGTTGGACCTTTGGTCCTGTACCTGAGTTAGCGAAACGCAAGGGCTGCATTCCCACAAGATGCTATTCCCTTGGCACGTCGCCTTCTCTGGCAAGACTATCGAAACCTAATTTATCTTAGCCTCGTGGGTTGGGCAAAATGAAGGGTAGCAAAAGCTGGCGAGGTCCTTGTTCTTCTCAGTTCTAGCTGTTCCTCCTTCTCACAGGAATCTGAGCTTCAACATCAAAGCTGCTTCCATGACTGCATCCTACGTACCAAAGCAAGAAACAAGCCTCCATTCCAATAAAGAACAGTTGTAGCTCCAGATTGACGTGAGGGCTCCTTGGTGCCCACTGAGCTTGCTTGTTTTCTTGCAGACCTTTCATTACCCTAACTAGGTAGCCTCATCAGTGCTAGAAGTGGGTGGGGATTGTGGAATGGAGAAGGAGGAAGAGGAGGGGAGGAAGAGGAGCGGGAGGAAGAGGACTGTGGGGTCTTTGGTGCCCACTGAGCTTGCTTGTTTTCTTGCAGACCTTTCATTACCCTAACTAGTAGCATCTTCAGTGCTAGAAGGGGATGGGGATTGTGGAGTGGAGAAGGAGGAAGAGGAGGGGAGGAAGAGGAGCGGGAGGAAGAGGACTGTGGGGTCCTTGGTGCCCACTGAGCTTGCTTGTTTTCATGCAGACCTTTCATTACCCTAACTAGTAGCATCTTCAGTGCTAGTAAGGAGTGCCCTTTGACAGCTACTGACACAGACCTCTCAAGCATCCATTCACACAACCTCACCAGCGAGCTAGCTGAATCAGAAAAAGCTCGGGACCCAAAATACTGGACGCAGTCAAAGAGAGAGGCTGGCTGTGGGTTGGAAAAGGCCGTGAATTGCAGAGTCTTGGAAGAGGCAGGGAAAATGCTTTGGTTTTTTTTTAAGGATGAGAATGCTTGAGAAGAATCCTGAGGTTTATCCCCACAAAAAGGGGATTTGGAGGGTTGCAGATGACCAGAAAGAAGCGGCAGCGAGGTAGCTGCCGATTTCTCTTTCCTGCCCTGCCACTCCCACCTTTGGACTGAATTCCACCCAGTGCATCAATTTCTCTTTTCTGGAAAGCCACAATTTAATTTAAAAATCGGGAAATACCCCCTCTCCCTGCCCCCCCCCTGTTGTCCATCCCTAAAACAGAGGTGGGACGCATACAAGGGAGAAGCAAGTGGCCTGCATATCCAGGCTAGGAGAATTAGTTCGAAGCTGGCTTTTTTTTTTCCTGGGGAGGGGCAGGATGGAGGAAAAAAGAGGGCGGGGTCCACCTAATGGATTTAAAAAAAAAAAAAACGGAGGGGCAAAAGAGAAATCAGGCCTGGATTAAGCTAGATCTCCTGGCTAAGCCTATGCTTTAAGTGATTAAGCAGCTGCTGCTGCAGTTTGATGGAAGGCTGACCACTGGACTCTACATCAAATGCAGGGTTGGGGAAGGGAGGGAGGGAGAGAAAGAGGAAGAGAAAAGAAAAGAGTGGAGTGGATTTCCAATTGAGGGTCTGCCAGCCTGCCTGCCTGCCTGCCTGCCTGCCTGCCTGATCTGTCTCTGTAAATAACCCAGGGACGGCACTGCAGGAAGGTGGATGCTGGCTCGGGTGGGAAGTGGTTAATGGAGATAGGATTAATAAATGAGCTTTAATCCCTGCCTCTGTTCCCCACCCCCCACAGGCCCAACCTGGCATTGGGTGAGCTGAGCTGGTCTCCCCCTTCTTCTTTGCCTTTTACAGCAGGGGAAAGGGCAGGCTTCCAAAGGGGTGGCAGGAAGAGGAAGCTTTCAAAAGGAATTTAAAAAGCCTCTGAAAAGGTTTTTTTTTTCCCCCATCCTTCCCCCCACCCCGCCCCACTCCTCCACGTGCCCATTGGGTCCTGCTTTCTCTGGGCTCTCCCATTCCGCTCTCTTCCCTTTCTCCCACCGATGGAAGGCCAGGTGTCTGGTTTTAGATGACCAGGCAAAGATGGCGAAGGCTGGGCTTCTGGCCAACCCAGCAGCAGGGCAGGTGTGCCTGTGTGTGTGTGTGTGAGAGAGAGAGATAAAAAGAAGACCGCCCTCCCGTGGGCCTGAAGAATTGGGAAGGGGTGAGCGGAAGGAAGGCGAGGTGGGTTGCCGGTCCTTTGGCCCACCGAAGGAGCAGGGGAAACGATGAAGTCCCTTGCGATTGGATGATGTCCCTTTTGGCAGCGGTGGGAGAATTTTCCCAACCTTTTCCAGGGCTGTGGCCTTTAAGGGAGCTTCTTCCCTCCTCCCTCTCCGTCTCTGTTAGAAGTCAGGGGGAAACATGGACGGAAAAGGGCCTGGGCTGAAGGCTGGGGAAGAAGTGACCACACAAGGTGGACGCTCTCTTCCAACCTCTATGTAGCAGGAGGATCTCTTCTCCGGCCTCTTTTGGAGAAGAATGAAAGAAATTCCTCCCACTCTGCAAAGCCAGATCTGGGGAATGTTAGCATCATCCAGCTAGATTAGAAGATGCTTCAAAGGTCCCTCCAGAGGCTTTAAAGGCCATCTAGTCTCACCCCACCACCCCCATTGCCGCTGCACTAGAAATTGTCCCTCCTCCCGGCCTTTTAAAGTACTTCAAGCTATAGTCCAATTATGAAAGTAAAAATCACGTGATCGCATTTATTTTGGGGCTTCCCTTTTATTGTCCTTTTTTTTTTTTTAAGGATTGGATGGAGAGGCGGTTTTAGCTGTTGCCTGTAACCTCCTAAGGGAAACAAAGGTGAAGTCACAGGCCTCCTTAAACACTTGTAAATCAAGCAGGGACACGTAAGGGCGGCCTGGGGGTTGTAGGTGCAGCCTCGGTTGACTTTGTCTCCTCCAAGAGGAAAAAGGTTGGGTTGGAATCTCTTGGAGAGCTGCCCAATGAAAAGATGACAAAAATTGTGTGGCTGGAGGAGGACAAGAATTGTGTGGTTTTTGAACACCGTTGCATTCTCAACCAACCCTGCCTGTGCCTTTGATGGGCATGCACACAAATCACAGCCCTTTCACTAACAGGGTGCGTGCATCGTGGTTTAGCAAAGCTTCCCCCAAAGCACAGTTTATTCACCCAAGCTGCAACTGCCTGGGTTCACACATACCGTGAAACCAGAAAGCACAGCTTATACACAACCAAGATGGAGTTCCGTTGACGTGCAATATCACACCAAAACGAAGCAAACCATCTTATGGCTAATCGTGGTGTATAAACCTAATTTTGGAGCCCCCCCCATCCTCTGGAACCATTGATTCCACTGATGAAGAAGAGACAGACTATGCCAACGTTAAATGTTCCTCCTTTAGGATTCTGTTCAGCTATGCCCCCTTCCAACATACTTCTCCCCATACAGGCATTTTCTGTCACTCTTCACTGAGCTTTTTCAGCCATTTCCCATATACTACCTTTCCTTCCTTCCTTCCTTCCTTCCTTCCTTCCTTCCTTCCTTCCTTCCTTCCTTCCTTCCTGCCTGCCTGCCTCCCTCTCCCCTTTCCTTCCTTTTCTTTTTTCCTCCCTCCCTCCTTCTTTTCTTCCTTCCTTTTCTCTTTTCCTTCCTTCCTTCCTTCCTCCCTCCCTCTTTTCCTTCCTTTCTTCCTTCCTTCCTTCCTTCCTTCCTCCCTCCCTCTTTTCCTTCCTTCCTTCCTTCCTTCCTTCCTTCCTTCCTTCCTTCCTTCCTTCCTTCCTTCCTTTCTTTTTCTTTATTTCTTTTTCTTTCCTCCCTCCCTCCCTCCCTCCTTCCTTCCCCCCCTCCTTTTTCCTTCTTTTCTTCCTGCCTGCTTGCCTTCCTACTTGCCAACTCTTCAGATCTCCAGTGGTACCAGTCTCCTAGGAGTGGACCACATCATTTCGGATACCTGAAAACCAGTCCAGGTGCAGTGGGATGGCTAGACTGAGACTCTTCCTAACCTCGTGGCTTTTCCTATTGGCGGAATGCACTGACAACCTGCCTTTTTGTGGGATTGAAAGAAACTGTGGCAGGTGTTGCTAACCACAAAGGAAGCAGCATTTAGTTCCAGAACGCTGAGCCATAAGAAGTGGGAGAGGAAGGCTCACTTACGCCTCACTCGAGAAACATGTTTGCAACTCGGTTATTGTTCAACCCAGATTTTCTATAGTTCCCTCTAGGCAATTTTGCAGGAGAAATTCCACCTCGTAGCCAGGTTCCCCCAGATCCCCTAGGATGCCAACACAGTTTTGCAAGAGAGCGAAGCCCGCTTCCTCACAAAAGGGGGGAAAAAAAACCACAACCTTCTCCCCATCAATAAAATTCAAATGTATAAAACCAAGGCATTAACCCTTCGGTGCAGAATTTGATGATCATATCCTTTGATGGAGAGAGAAAGCTGCCTTCATATCATGGGCCAGGTAGCCTTGAAAGGCTGGCAGATCCTCTCATTCTTGCTTGAAGGGCCCCCTTCCCACATTTCTGAATGAGGCCTTTTAATGATCCCAGCTTGGGGAGGATTGGCTGGTCCTATCACGCAGGGCTGGGGGGCGGGGAGAGAAGGGGCTGCACTAGGGCCAATGTCACACACAGTCTGCAATATTTGCGATGGAAAACTGCTGATGCCACTGCCTCTTATTAAAACTGGAATATGTATAGGGCGTCTCCAGATTTTGGAGCAGATGGGCTAAAATGAGATGCATTTAACCAATGATTCCAAAAGGATTCTGCTTTAAGGATATACTATTATTGGATGGATTTATGATGATGAAATGAATGTTATAACTTAAATTAAATTAAAATGGGGAATAGCTCGCATAAAATGATGGAAAATAGTAATAGTCAAATAAATGATTAATAATGATTTTATATATATATATATTTATATGGTATTCAGCTTTATTCAGTTATTTTCCCACATCATTATAGTTGTGCTTTTAAAAGCACAATTATAATGACGTGGGAAAATACCCGAACAAAGCTGAATACCATACATGTAAGTACCCATGAAAACTTAAGAATATATATATATATTTGTAGATTTTCACGGGTACAGGTATGTAGGTCTAAGTGTGTTCGGGTCTTTTCCCGTGTAAGATTAAGAGTATCTTGGCAACGTTTCGGCTAGTGGGACCTCGCTGAAACGTCGCCAAGATACTCTTAATCTTACACGGGAAAAGACCCGAACACACCTAGCCCATGTATGTATGTATGTATGTATGTATGTATGTATGTATATGTGCATTAGATTGATAATATGAGAATTTATACAAACTATAAGCGAAGACTATGGAGATGAAGCACAAAAGACTTATACCAACTGACACACTGTATGTAATTGAAAGATGGTTTTATGTTTTGTTTGTGTAAGTTTGTCTAAAAAAAAAAATCTTAAAAAAAACCCCACACAAATGGATTCTGCTTCAATACGTTCAAATGCTGATAACGCCATGGAAGGAATAAACGACGCGGGAGACCCTATACAAGCTCATTTACCTCCCTGCAAACATCGAGCCAGGATTTTCTGGGTTGTTCCCCAATGAGAATGGCAGGCCTGTGAGCCCATTTGGCAGGATTTGAGCACATCAGGCAGAGTATCCACTAGGCAGTCAGACAGCGGAGACCCATCCTTTGGCTTGAGGTCATCTAGTCTCATCTCAAAGCCATCTGATGGCTATTTGCCCCCTATAAGTAGGGTAGCATCTCCTTCCCTCGACCAGACTATGGGGAAGCTATGGCTCTCTGGCCATCTTTGCTTGAGTGCATCTGTTTTTTCAAAGAGCCCGTCCCAGACCGAGACACAGCAAGATTCTCCGTGTTGGACGATCTGGGCCAATGTTGGCTCCCCGTACTTATCCCTCCGTGAAGATGGAGGGATTTGCAAAAAGATTGCGGGTTTCCTCGCAACCGCCTACCCAGCCAACAGTAAGTCTACGGGGCTCATTTGTAGCAATAAACCTCCAGCGGATGTGACTTGGAAACCTGCCACCAGCTTATGAAATGAGAAGGTGGCCATTGGCTCCGAAATGCTGATCACAGTCGCCTAGTCTTGAGGACAAGGTTGCAATGCCTTTTTTTTTTTTTTTGGGGGGGGGGGGGGAGGAAGTGATTTGATTAAGGACAGGGCACCAGCCAGGGCCAGATCACTTCCCACTTTGAAGCATCTGGTTGGATGGTCCTTCACCTACCACAAATTCTAGCCAAGAAAAAAAAAATATCACACAAAGCCAAGGGCAGCTTTTTCTTAAGCTTTGCTGCCGGGCAAAGCTACATTCTGCTCCAGCAGGGGGGTTGGACTGATGACCTTCCGAGGTCCCTTCCAACTCTGTTATTCTATGATGAGGCACCTTTCCCACGGCCACAAAGGCCCACCCCCACCCCCCACCCCCGTTACCAGACCCCGGTCTACCGGTGGCCTTTCCCAACCGGGCGCCCACCGGATTCGAGGGTTGGGGATGACAGACGGTGGAGTCCCCACCCAGCTGGAGGGCAGCGGGGCGTGGAAGGCAGACGGGCGCTTTCCTCTATCCACCTTCCCCCCCCCACGCCCCCCCAAGCCCCATCCTCCTGGGATTTCCCGGCAAGCGCTTCCTTTTCTCGCCCAATGCCTTGGAAAGAGCCGAGACGGGGAAGGGTCTCCGAGCAGATCTCCGCCGTGACCTTGGGCTGCAGCCCCTTCTCCTTCTTCCCAACCCCACCTTGCGCACCGATGGTTCCCCCCCCCGCCCCCGTCCCCACCGAGCCGCCGCCTCCCCCACCCTCACGCGCAACGGGCGGCGCTGCTGCTGCTGCTGCGGTCCAGGCACCCTGGGCTGCTCGAACCGCCCCACCTCCGCGCCGGGGCTCACCTGGGTGTTGGCTGCGGCTCCCGGTCCGGGGAAAGAGCCCAGCACGAGCAGGGGCGCCAGGAGCCATCGCGCCGCAACCGCCCAAGCAGCCGCATTAGCAGCAGCCGCCCAGCCAGCCGAGGCGCATCCCGTCGAGCCAGGAGCCATGGCGCTCGCCCCCCGTCCGCTCTCGCTCGGCCGAGGGGCTCGGGCTTCTTCGTGTCCCCCCTGCTCCGGGGTAAAAGACGGCGCGCGCGGGTGGCCCGATCCCCTCGCTCGGCTTGGGCTCCTCCTTGGAGCGGGAGAGGCGGCCGCAAGGCAAAAGAGAGAGGCGGCTGCAAATGGAGGCGGCTGCTCTCCGGGGCTGCGCTGCGCTAAGTCAGGAGCGCCGCCGCCGCCGCCGCCGCTGCTGCTGTTGGGCTGCTGCTGCCAGCTGGGCTGTGTGACAGGAGGAGCTGGCCCCGCCGCCCGCCGCTGCTTCTGCTGCTGCTGCCACCGATCGCCTGCCCCGCTGCTGCGGCTGCAGCCTCTGGCCGGCCCCTCCCCGCTTCGCCTCCTGCCTGGCCCCGCCCGCTCTGCCTGCAGCCACGGAACCGCCCAGGAGGGAGGGGACCGCCGGAGCCGCCGCCGCCGCCGCCACCGGGAGGCGGAGCGCGCGAGGGCGGAGCGCGGCTGGAGATGCGGAGACCGTCGGGACGCGCTGCTCCCGGGTCGGGAGGGAGACCGAGGCGGGGAGCTCCTTTCGGACAGTTCCTCCCCTCCCCTCCCCGCCCCCAGGCGGCCAGGCAGGGACTCTCCGCCACGGCGGGGAAAGGCGCCGCCTTCTCTGCCGGTTACCGAGGGCGAGGGAACCTCCGCTGGACCGCGCGGGGCTGGGACAGAGCCGAGGGGCGGCTTTGGCGTGGTTCTCTTTAGCAAAGCTAAATGGGGGGAGGGGGGTTTGTAGATAGATCAGCCCTCCCCCTCCCCCCCTCCCCATCCCAGGGCTGGATCGGGCCAGCCGGAGAGAGCTCTGGTTTTCCAGTTTTCCTCCCCCCCTCCCCTCCCCAGGGAACACTATTAAAGTTTTTTAATAAAAAAGATTTTTTAAAGAAAATGACGGAAGTAATGCTTAGTAAAGAAAGCAGAAAAGAGAAGGGGAAAAGCAAAGCTAAAAATACAAAAGAAATGGGAGAAAATAGAAAGAAGTGCTTTCCGATTTTCTTTACAAGTAATAATAAGTGTAGGATAGGATAGAATAGAATAGAAAGCAGAATAGAATAGAATAGAATAGAATAGAATAGAATAGAATAGAATAGAATAGAATAGAATGCAAATAGAATAGAATAGAATAGAATAGAATAGAATAGAATGCAGAATAGAATAGAATAGCATGCAGAATAGAATGGACTATGCAATACAATGCAATACAATATATATATACACACTACAGAGTATGTAAATATACTTTAGTTACAGCATGACTTTCATTTTTTTCTACAATCCATTTCTATAAACCATCATCAAAACCATATACCCAAAGTTCAACCCCACCCCCCTGTTTCATGCAAAATGTTTGTAAGGGGATTTCCAGTCAGCCATAAAGTCAGATAATGCCTGTTCTTTGATCAAAGACGTAAATTTGGCCAAAACTCGTGTAGAGTAGCAAAAGAGGTGAAGGGGGAGGTGGCTGTTATGTTGTGGGTGGGTGGGTGGGGGGAGATGCCTTTCCTAACAGCCTCCCCATCAAAGTGTTGCCACCTTTGAATCCATCTCTGCGGGGCCAAGGAAAAAATGACTTCAATCGCTAGGAAGTGGAAGTGACTGTAAGGCTTAATCTTGTTTTTCCTCTGTCTTAAAGCGGATTATTCACCAGGTGTGAACACTGGAATGGAACGTTTTCTAATGGGTCTTCCGATGGGATCTGGGCTGATCTCCCCTCTTCCTGGTTTTCTGACGGATTTTTTTGGCCCATTGGTGCAGACTGGCACCCTCTTCCTTCTAAGGGACGCACAAGATTTAGACTCTTCCAATAAAAATAAAAATAAAAAAAAGAGCAGCCCAAATTCTGGTGTCAGTCTGGGTAGTTCGTTTAGCGACTGTTCAAAGTTACAATGGCATTGAAAAAAGAGACTTGCAACTGGTCCTCGCGCTTACAACCATCCCAGCATGCCCAGGTCACATGGCCAAATTGCACACTGTATATATTTAGGATGGTTGCACCATCTCGATTCATGTACAGTCATACCTGAGTATTTGACTGCTTCAAAACTCGTTGAATTTGGTACTTCCCGCCTTTTGAAGCAAAAAACTTGTCCCAGTATTCATCTTTCTCCTGGTACTCATTGCACAAGGTAGAATTTCGACTTTTAATGACCCCACAATCCCTTGCAGGGTGGAGGCTGAGCAACTGAATGGAGCCAAGTGTTTACTGGCCGGGTGCCCTTCCTGTCGCCAATGCGGAGTTTCGTTCAGCAGATATATTCTCATGGTGCCCAGAGAGAGAAATATCTGCCTCTACCTACCCAGGATTGAACTCGCAGCCGCCTGATTGTGAGGCGAGAGCTCCACCTCTAGGCGCTCTGCACAAGGTAGAACTTGCTGGCGCCAAAATAAAGAGTCACATTGTGGCTTGCTTGATACCCATTGTCATGCCTCCCAGAACAAATCCCGGATAAGTACCAAGGTATTCCTGTAATCATCTTTTGTGGCCTTCCCAGCCAACTTCTCACAAGTCAATGGGGAAAGCTGGATTCACTTCACAATCCCACAATTCACTTTACACCGCGGTGATTCACATAACAACCACGGCGCAAAAGGTTGTAAGATCGGGCACGAAATACTTAACCGCCTTGATTAGCATTGGACATTCTGGATCTAATTATGATCATAAGCCGAGAACTATCTGTAGTTTAATTTCCAAGTCCTGGGCCGTAATTAATTCACATCTAATTGGAGATACATCCTGTGTCCTTGGAGCTTCTCTTGATATCTGAGCATCGTGCGAGAAGACAGACGCTGGGAACCAACTGTCAGAGAACAATGTTGGTTCTTTTTCCCAGAGATGATAATATACTTGCCAAATGTTTCTTGCCTCATATAGATTTTTTAGTTAAATTTCAGATACCACCTCTACTTCCAATAATGCTTGGATTCAAAGGCATTTTGGAAAATAAAATAGTTTAGGTTAAAATCCAGGCTTCTTTTACGTTTTGGAACCTAGGTGTTTCCTGCATTATTGGTAAAAATAATAAAGGCACGATACAAATAATAAATAAATAATAAACAAACAAAATGTAAACATGTTTTCTTTATTTCCCCCCCCCTCTTCTCTCATACACTACGGTACTACGCAAAAAGTTTTTGTTTGGGATTTGCTAAACGAGAACGGTGTGTTATGGAGGACTGCAGTCAATTATATATGCATTTCTCTTTGGAAAGGATCCAGACAGTTCAGCTGGGTGGCACAGGATAGCAAAATTAGAGGATCACACAGTGCAGCAGGACTTTCCAGTCTGTGTTGGCTTCCAAACTGGTTCCATCTTTATTTCAGTTTCTCTGTTAGGCATCTGTTTGAACCTTAAGATTGCTTTTCTTGAGTGCCATTGCTAGTTGAGGCCTATGCATTTTGAAGGTGGCTAGAGACAAAGTTTTTTTTTTTTTTAGGAGATATATTTCTGTTAAGACCCAGTTTGGTATAGCGGTTAAAGCATCAGCAGAGAAACCGGGAGCCTGTGAGTTCTAGTCCTGCTTTAGCCACAAAGCCAGCTGGGTGACTTTGGGCCAGTCACCTTCTCTCGGCCCTAGGAAGGAGGCAACGGCAAACCACTTCTAAAAGATCTTGCTAGGAAAACTGCAGGGGCTTTGTCCAGCCAATCTCCAAGAATCAGACATGTTTTAATGGGAAAAAAAACCTTCTGGAAGTGTGTCAAGGCCCGGTTGTTTTCCAGGCATTGGGACTGGTGGGAAATTGAATCCAATATATGTGTAGCTTGGTATGGGATTATTAATGGTACCTTGGCTAAGCTGATGGTTCTAATCCTGTGGGGGATCTGCTTAATTTTTCGAATCTATATATATAAAAGCAAAATACCACTCACTCATCATCACAAAATCTCCAGAACTGTAAAGCCTACAAACTTCGAAATTTGGCACATATGTTCCTCTTGGCTTCTAGGTACTCACAAGAAAGGATTTTTCAAAATGACCATCAGAGCATTAGTATTTCCTATATTATTATTAACACGCTTTGATGCTAATGAATTCTACTCCCTTTCCCCACCTGAAAAGAAATCTCTTCCAAATGCAAAACACAAGCAGAGGAGAGGAGTTCTGGTTTCAGTTTCAGTGCACCAAATAGCTTTAGTACAGAACAGTTGAACTAAGCCACACCCAGGCTCCTTGCTTTCTCCTTGCTCACACAGCAAATACTGTTACAGTTTCCAAACAGCCCTCAACTCTCTCACACACTGACAGGATGCTAGCCAGATGAATACCGATGGATGCTGGTAGGCAGAGGCAGAATTGCCCCCTGCTTATTTTCCTCCCCCAAAACTAAGCCCAACCACATAGGTCTGTAGCAAAGCACGGGCATCGAGCTAGTATATTTATAAAGGTTGCTTGTTAGCTGCTCAAGGTGATATGGGCAGTCACATAAATCTAAATAAAGGAAGGAATTTGCTTTTCAGCATTGAAGATCAAGATTAAGAAGGCTTCAGATGGGTTATTGGGAAGTGTATAGTCGGTTTCCTGCCTATGTCCCATTGAGGGAAAGTGCCATTTTAACGCTTTTTTAGACTTTGGGCATTGCTGTTTGCTTGTTTTATTTTGAGGCTTTTTGAACTCATTTAGTATGTTTGGGCTCATTTTGTGTTTGTGTGTATAATGCATTTTGTTTGCTTCAGAGGGCTCCGAGCAGGGAATGTATTGTCAGTTGGGCTGTTAACAAACAAACACACAATAAATGGCGGCGTGATACGTTTTGCAAATAAGGACGTGAAAACCAACAGACTGAAAGTTGACCCAGAGTACAAATCCTCTTAAACAACAAAATTATCCAGCTTGCAGCTTAAATATTAACAGCACAGGAAATGTAGATTCAAAAGCCAACTAGCTTCATCCCTCCACTTCATTGCTTGAGTACACCGCTCCGATCCACCGTATGAACAAATTATCCTAACGCCAGAATGCAGCTGATGGAAGACGGAAGGAAAAGATACCACCTGACTGTTCCCCCAGCAGAAGCTATGGGGTTTTCTTATTTTATTTTATTTATTTATTTATTTGATTTGTCAATCGCTTACAAGATAATAGATATAAGTATAAACATGAGTAAGAATACAGGCAATAGGTACGAATTAATGGGGACAATAGGTCAGGGACGGGAGGCACGATGGTGCACTTATGCACGCCCCTTACTTAGGAATCTTAGGAATGGGGTGAGGTCAATAGTGGTTAGTTTGAGGTTAAAGGAGTGGGGGTTAGAGGATGTAACAACAGAGTCAGGTAGTGCATTCCAGGCATTGACCACTCTGTTGCTGAAGTCGTACCTTCTGCAATCCAGTTTGAACCGGTTTACATTGAGTTTGTACCTGTTGTGTGCTCTTGTATTGTTGTGGTTGAAGCTGAAGTAGTCATTGACTTGGTAGGACATTGTAGCAGATAATTTTGTGTGCTACACTTAGGTCCAACCGTAGGCAGCATAGTTCAAGGTTGTCCAAGCCCAAAATCTCAAACCTGGTGATATAGGGTATTCTGTTGCGAGCAAAGTCTTCCTTGCTGGACTACAATTTCCAGCAATCCGAGCTTCAATGGTTAGGAAAGCGAGGGTTTCTGGGAACAGGGCTCCCCACGGTACTGGCCCATGGCCTGCTAGGGACTGGGCTGCCCAGCTGGAGGTGAGTGATGGACAAGCAAAACTGCACACGCACAGGATTTTAGGTTGTGCACTCCTCTTAGCTCCGGTCCACAGAAAAATTGTCTTCCATGAAACTGATCCCTGATGCCAAAAAGGTTGGGAACCGCTATCTGGGGGCCATAATTTGACATCTTTTCAAAATTTACAGCTTTCCTACCAATGTCACCATCTTGGTATGAAACAAAATTGGCTGGGTTGGATTCCCACAATACTTTATTTTAAACCCAGGCTTAAAAAAAAATACACATTAATGTTCACATCCAAACAAGCCATTCATTACCTTCTTTTAATGACCCCATAATCCCTTTCGGGGGTGGAGTCTGGGCAACTGAATGAAGCTGAGTGTTTACTGGCCGGATGCCCTTCCTGTTGCCAATGCAGAGTTATATTCAGCAGATATATTCTCATTGTGCCCAGAGAGAGAAAAATCTGCCTCTGCCTAGGATCAAACTCACAAACTTCCCAATTGTGAAGCGAGAGCTCCAACTCTAGGCCACTGAACCACTCCAAGCCACTTGGCAACTGGCATGTATTTACGATGGTTGTGGCATCTTTGGGTCATACGATCGTGACCTTCCCAGTCGTCTTCCGATAAGCAGAGTCAGTGGGGGAGGCCACATGGTTCACTTAACAGCAGTGATTCACCCAACAACGGCTTTGCTTAGAGCCTTGGTGGTGCAGTAGTTAGAATGCAGTATTGCAGGCTGACTCTGCCCACTGCCAGCAGTTTGATTTTCATCTGGGCTCCAGGTTGACTCAGCCTTCCATCCTTCCAAGGTGATTAAAATAAGGACACAGATTGTTGGGGGCAATAGGCTGACTCTGTAAATTGCTTAGAGAGGGCTGCAAAGCACTATAAAGCGGTATAGAAGTCTAAGTGCTATTTCTATTGTATCCAGTTTTGGTCACCATGATATAAATGCCGTTGATAGTTCCTTCCTTCCTTCCTTCCTTCCTTCCTTCCTTCCTTCCTTCCTTCCTTCCTTCCTTCCTTCCTTCCTATTGGAATGCAGTATTGCAGGCTGACTTTGCCAGCAGTTCGATCCTGATCGGTTCAGGATTTCAAGCCATGGATCGCTTTTCTAGCTTTCCCCCCCCGGGAGTGTGCAAGAATGTTGCCCTCTATCTCTTAGCTAGCGATATACGGTAACTGTGCCTGTCGCATGGCTCCCCCATCCCCAAATCTACATACATTCCCAAGTTTCAGGCAGGTTACCAAGCAGATGGTGAGATGCTTCCATCTTTGAGAAGGGGGAGGGGCCTGTGGATATTACCACAGAATCCAGGCAATTTATTCTCCCCTTAAAGAGACAATCCTGGTTACCAAAGCAATTTCTCTGCCTGCAAGAATCTTAACCTTCCATGGAGGATGCAGAGGCCGCCAAATTTGCTTACTGCAAATAGAGCATCTGCTATCTGGAGCGGACACAGCTGTGCTGTAAAACTGCAGCCAGCCACTAGATGCCAGCAAAGAGAAGCCTATATGGCTCAAATGTGGCCACTTTATGTATGGACTTAGAACTTCCACAGAATTCCACAGTTAGGTGGGTTGGAATCGAAATCCACACAACTTAAACGTTGCTGAGAAACGTTGCTGTATAAAATATGCCAATTGTATTGTTCAGACTGGGGAAGGGGAAAGGCTCTCAACGGTTGGATAGGGGTGTGTGGCATGCATGCACATACACAACCCACAATTTGCTCATCCTAACTTTGCCCCAAGGGACACCCACCAAATTGCAACTTGCAGTTGCTCTTAGGTTGCACACTCCAAAGAGAGAAGGCAGGGAAGACAATCCTTCCATACGTATGGACTCTTGATCTCTAGATCTCTGTGGATCCCTGATCACTAGCCCTCTATGGACCCCTGATCTCTAGATCTCTGTGGACCCCTGATCTCTACATCACTGTGGACCCCTGATCTCTAGATCTCTGTGGACTCCTGATCAGACGACTCCTCATATCTAGATCTCTGTGGACCCCTGATCTCTAGATCCCTGCAACCTTATTGTGAGCACTGGGCTGCTTAGAATGCTGCATCCAGTCTTTGAATCCAGTGAAAACCTGATCCAATGGCTGACCTCATTCTCCAGAGGCCTGCCGGTTACTCCTGCAGCCCTGCTGATAGATTGATCTTTCTTTTTTTTAAATCAATCCTCCTCATTGGTGATTCCCTATTGGCAATGACTTAATCGTGCATGACGTTGCTCCACTCGGCTGAATTAAGTCACCGTCTGCAGCTGTTGAGGGAGAAGTCCTGTAGGGCTGGAATTATTCGACCCGCCATGCAGCATTTGTAGCAGCACGGAGCAGGAAAACCTATTGTTTCCATCGAGTGGATTCGAGCCCAGGGAAGGGAGTGCGGGCACCCAAAGAGAAGAAGAATAAAAATGGTGAATGCGTCAAAGGAAGGGGATGCGGAAGGAATCTTCATGGATTCCTCCCGTGTGGAAATTTAGGAATCTAGCCCCCCTCCCCGCTCCAGTTTGGAGATATTAAAGTAAAAAAAGGCTAAATCCTGGGCTTATGACCACAATGGAGCCCAGAATTTAAGTTGCTAAGTGGGAAATTTGTGAAATGACTGTTGTCCCAGTTTTGGGACTTTGATTCCCACATTTGTTACGTGAATCACCAGGAGGAAAAAGCTCACGATCCATATGTTCAAGGCTAGGCTATAGTCAGCCTTTGGTTGCCAAGAAAAAATAGTACTGCATATTTGACTTTCTTGATAGCAAGGCAATTTATCCAACTGTCTCCGTTTGTGAAGCTTCTGCCTTACTGGATTCAAGATTGCATTTCTGGGGATCAGAGATTTATTGCTTTTTCTGGTGAAGCATAACATCTGATACTTTTCTTGAAAACAACAGAACAATGTCTTTGTTTGTTTTCCAACTAACCAGCCTGGACTACAAGCCTAGCATTTCTTAGTGGTCTCCCATTCAACAACTAACCATGTTGGAGCCTGTTTAGCTATGTCAGCCAATGCCATCTGGGTCCTCAAAACTTAATCCACAGTCCAACCTCAAGCATGGAAGAGAATGATCTGATGTGGCTCAACGGTGCGTCTCCAAATTAAAAACAGAGCAGGCTGTAATCTATATAATAAATAAGGTTTAATAATCCAAACTGTTGGTAAATTTAGGGTTTGTCTGCTTTTTTCAGACAAAAAAACGTTTGTAAATTAAGTGAATTCACTAGTGGGTCTGTTCTGAAGGAATTAGTTTAAGCTGGGGTGGGCAGTTATAATGCCTTTACGACCTGTGGACTTCAACTCCCAGAATTCTTGAGCCAGGCACACGTAAAGTTAATTGCCCACCCCTGGTTTAAGATGATCAATGTATCACTGAAATGATTAAAGCACAAGCTCTATTTAACACCATTGAACAGCTTTATACTAGTACATAGTCCATTGTGTTATTG
>NW_020769327.1:474143-488147 GCF_900518735.1 Pseudonaja textilis | reverse complement strand
TTCTTTCTTTCTTTCTTTCTTTCTTTCTTTCTTTCTTTCTTTCTTTTCTTTCTTTTCTTTCTTTCTTTCTGTTTCTTTCTCTTTTTCTTTCTTTCTTTCCTTTCTTTCTTTCCTTCCTTTCCTTTCTTTCTTTCTTCTCTTTTTCTTCCTTCCTTCCTTTCCTTTTTTCTTTTTTTTTCTTTCATCTTTTTTCTTTCTTTCACCTTTCTTTTTCTTTCTTTCTCTCTTCCTTTCCTTTCCTACTTCCCTTTCTTTTTTCTTTCTTTTTTTTCTTCCTTCCTTCCTCTTTCTTTCCTTTCCTTTTTTCTTTCACCTTTCTTTCTCTCTCTCTCCCTTTCCTTTCCTACTTCCTTTTCTCTTCTCCTCTCTCCTTCCTCCTTCCTCCTTTCTCCCTTTGATTCTCTTTCTTCTGCCCTTCAACTCACATCTCAGAATTAACTTGCTCTCCGAATTGAGGACTTGCAAAGAGATTTGCAATGAGACTGAAAATCAACTGTCCCTTTGTGTGTGGCAACCCATTGTCATTTATGTCTTTGTCTCCAAAGGCATCATGGGAAGCATTCACAAGCTCTTGCTATGCAGCCGTGATGAAAAATAATATATTTGGCTAACAACAACAATAACAAGATCACAATGAAGCCATTTAGATCATTTAAGCGTGGCTGATTATGCTGGTGAGAAGCAGAGAGAGTCAGCAATACCTCATTCTCCCTTCTATTTTTCCCCCCAGGCATTAAGATAGTGTGACATCAGCCCCATCTGCTATTAAAAGCAGTAGCACATCAGAATTGCTGTGAAATATGTGCACATGTACTGAGAGATCCTAAGAAGAATACAAACCATGTAGCAATGTATATTGCTGAATGATATAATTTATTTTGCTTTCCTGGTATATAATAGAAAAAACATTGTCTGCCTCATATATTAAGGGTGTTGTCCGGATATACTAAGAATTCACTTCCCAGAATTCTTGGCTTGGAATTTTGGGAACTGAAGTCCTAAAACATCTAAAACGTCATAAAGCTCCACCTTTCTCCAAAAATGAGGAAACTCAGGAATGACATAACCTTTGAATGAGATTAGATAACCCATGCCCCAAAGGATCATTGTTTCAGAGGCATTTCCTTATTCAAACAGAGAAAGAAAATGACCAAGGTCGCCCCAAAAAGCAGCGGGAGCAGAACTGACTTCCAACTTCCTGCCAGCTTTCCCATTAAGCTTACTTGTAGGAATCTGGCAGGGAGCCTTGGAAACTTTCCTTGCTTCCTCCCTCCCTCCCCTCCTCTTTCCAGCAGATAGGTAAGTGGCTGCTGTTGGCTAGGGAGGCAGCAAGGGATTGCTAGACTGGCTGGGAAACTGTCATGGAACATTGAAAATTAAGATTACGTGAATGCGGTAGCAGTCCAGCAGGTCAGTTGGTAGCACTACTATTGAATCAACCATAACATTCTCAAATGTCACTCCCTTGGGAATCCTAGATTTTGGACACATTCTTTATGTTAGCCCTTTTCAGGTATGTTGTTACAAAAATTGTTGCCTATGAGAAACAGTTTTGACCAGTTAAAAGGTTATGACAATAAGAGTTGTAGTAGTACAGTGATACCTCGGTACTCAACCGCTTCAAAACTTGCCCAATTTGGTACTTTAATTTTTTTTTAAATCATCCTGGTCTGCCTAAATATGGGGCTTCTGCTTTTGCCTTTCAGCCCCGATCCAGGAGCCGTCACAGGCAATTGCTTTCGCAACAAACTATGTTTGTGTTAAATTTATATTTACCGACCAAGAAATAAAAGAAGACTAGTATAGATCTATTTCAAGCTATTTAGCTCTTATCAGCTAGCCATACCCTTCTGGGACTCGAACCTGGGCTGCTTCCATATTAGGTAAATGTATTAACCTCTAAGCCCCAGGCTCTCCTAGCATTGTCAGCTATACCAGGGGAGAGATTGTTTTTTTTTTTTAATCAGGGCAACCTGGTCTGTCCAAATATGGGACGGAGCATACTGCTTCCATTTTGGTACTTGATTGTTCCAGTACTCGGTGTTTGTTTAGTACCTGATGAGCTTCAATAGGAAGGAGACGGGAAGCCACCCATGTTGGGAAGATAAACATATACTAAGGTACCACTTGTGCATGCTTCGCACTTTTAGAAGCTATTCGAGTAATAGGGGAAAAATACAGCCTTTATAAGTGGCAAGTGCCGATATGGTAGCTCTGAAATTTCCCACTTTCAGAATCGGGATTGGTTGGACGATATTCTAAGTGAAGACGACCCTGGATTCCTCTGACCGTTGTTGCCAGATATGCTTCCTAACAAGTCATGCGCTCAACCTTTGGTTTGCTGAACAAACCACAGTGCCCTGCCGCTTCCCAACAAGAAGCCATCAATGTAATTGAGAAACTGTGTTGGTGGCGCATCATGCTGAGCAATATGCAAATGCATCACATTGCAATTCATCAGGACTTGGATCCATCACAACCTGCCGAGTTTAAGGTGCAGGTGTCCTCCCTACTCCACGATTTTAAACGGACGAGAGTTTGAAGCCAAAACCTTAAGGCATGCAAAGCCTGTGTGACCCACAGGAGCTGCGATCTCTGGCCAAAGGAAATTCCTGCCGCTCAGGAAGGAAGGTCAAGGTATATATTTGGCAGACAAAAGGAAAATGTACAGGTTAGAAATAATGTTTTTTTTGTTCCAAGAAAAATTCAAGCGGCACGAGACTGCCCTCTTGTGGAAGACCATGGATATATACCATTCACATTTCAGGGTTGGGGCAGGGGGGGGTTTAGAATGCAAAACAAACAGGGCAATGTATACAGTAGCATCCAAAGAAGATCTGCCTTTCAGTTTTAAAAGTTAAGATTCTAGTCCTCATGCACTGCAAAGGTGATTCTGAAAAGTACAGGTAGACCTTGACTTGCAGCCATTTGCTCAAAGGCGGTTCGAAGTTATGATGGTCTCAGAAAAAGCGTTTTTATTATAACCCATGTTGGAAGTTATGACGGTTGCATTTATCGTGATCTGTAACCTCCCCAGCTGGCTTCGAAACAAGTAAAGTCCATTAGATTTGCTTAATGGCTGCGTGATTTGCTTAACTAAGACGAGGTTCACATTAAAGACCCTGGTAAAAACGTTTGTAAAATTGGGTGCGGTCACACACGATGACCCATTTAAAGCAACCACATCACTTAGCGACCCAAATTCTGCTACCAATTGTGGCTGTAACTTGAGGACTACCTGTAACGGGTAATAGACCATCAGAAACGCCAAAAGCCCAAGATAGGAGAGCAGAAGCTACAAGTGTTTTGTCCTTTACAAGAGCCACAGTGGCAAGAATACAGTACTGCAGGCTACTTCTGCTGACTGCCGGCTGCCTGTAATTTGGCAATTTGAATCTCACCAGGCTCAAGGTTGACTCAGCCTTCTATCCTTCTGAGGTCCCAGTGAGGACAGTGAAGACCCAGATTGTTGGGGTCCCTAGGCTGACTCTGTAAACCGCTTAGAGAGGGCTGAAAAGCACTGTAAAGTGTTATATAAGTCTAAGTGCTATTGCTATTGCTACATCAGAAATGGCTGGGAAAAATGTAAAACGGTCTCCATAATTCATATAATCTAAACCCATTTAAGAATTCAGTTCTTGGAGAAGAATCCAAATGAATTTTCATTTTTCTCTTTCTTTTCTAACAGCACAGAGGTACCTGTTAGCTGTCTATGACCATCTAGGCTATAATGGGGACATATGGTGTGATACCTGCGTAAAACATCACATGGGAGAAGCGGAGAACAAACAGCATCGGACTGTACTGTCTGTCATCACAAAAGGCAGCTTCCAATTTTCTAAAATTAACCCCCTTTGAAGTGTTCGCCGTTTCTTGGCTGCAGTGCTACCAAATGAACAAAGAGAGAAATAATCCAGCCTCACTCTTATCTCATGTTTTTTTTAAAATTAAATATAAATATTTCAAGTGTCCATACATTTCTCCCTCTTCACCTCTGAAGCACCACAGGCTCTAGCAGGCATGGCTCCAAATGGCCTCTCAGGGATCTGGCTTGAAAAATGCAAAAAAAGAAGAAGGAAAAAAGGAACAAAAAAGTAAACCAAACTCCGTTGGTTCCGAAGACACGAAAGCAACAATGTCCTCCCCTTGGAAATGCCCTACAGGAGCATAAAAATACACTTAAGGCAAAAAGGGGGGGCGGAAAAGGAAAGGAAAAAGGAGGAATAACTTAACTCTAAAGAAAACCGACAGCTTTATCCATCCCCCATAGATGCACAAACAAGATCAATAGATCTTGCCCGTTGCTGGCTTCTTGCTCTCTTCCATGCTCTGCTTTTCTGTTCTTTTTTCCCCTTAAATTAGATTTTATTCCGACAGTTTGGTTTTATTTTGTCAGTTCCTTTCAGGTTTTCTCTTGGCATTCGTGGTTAAACACCACCGCCACCTGCTGGCGAGTCTCAGGTGCTGCAAGGGCTTGGAAATAGCACACCTTTCCCTCCCCTTAAAACATGGCACTGCCATTACCTAAGAAAGAGGAAAGAATTTAGTTGCCTTTTTATCCATCCAGGGAGTCCACCCCCTGCTTGCTAAAGAGAGGGAAGATGGGAGTTATTTAAACCAGGGTTTCTTAACCTCAGCCACTTTTTAAGGCGTTGTGGACTTCACCTCCCAGAGTTCCTCCAGCCGCTTTGCTGGTGGGAGAATTCTGGGAGTTGAAGTCCACACACATACACCCCTTAACATTGCTGAGGTGTGAGAAACACGGATGTAAACCACAGCATCGAGCCAGGAAAATGAAAATACAAGCACTAGTGCCCATGCGTAAAGATTTCCCAGAATCATGCGACTGCAGGAAAGGGGGAAGGGGGAGCCATCAGTCAGTCTCACTCTGCTGAGGCAGCTCGATCACCAATGGATTTGTAAGCTACACTTATGGCTGATCTCCCATGAAAGCTTGGCCACCATGTGAAATCTGGATTCTTACAGACTGAGTCACCCCACCCCCCAAATAAGGTCAGGTCCAGACCCAAAGGGGGGATCACAGCGCATCCCAGGTCCGCTTTTGTGTCCTGACCCAAAGAAAGTCTGTCTATCGATTGTTTCACAGTTCTAGGTTCCGGTCGGAAGAAGGCAAGAAGGAGGTCGGCCATCTTGGTTGCCGGTGTGGCCTTCCCACTCCCCAGGCCAGTCCCCTGTTGAGGTCCCCAGTAGGCGAGACGAGTTTGGGGCCCTCAGGAAGAGATTTGAGGTCCTCCAGACTGTCCCCACTGGAACCAGTTTCCCCCACCCGAAGTGAGTGTCCACTTCCGTTTTTTTCTTCACTAAAGGAGTCCGGAAGGGGTGGGGCTCCGTCATACGTGGGTCTGCATGCGCTGTTGAGCAGGGCGCCCATAGTCAGACTGCTGAGACAAGGAAGTGTAGGAGAAACGGGAGCAGCCCGAAGCCTTGCTGGCTTGGTCGGACTGCTCGTAACCGCTCTCAGCTTTCTCGTAGCTGCTCGGCTTGACGTAGCTGGTGAACGCCCGGCTGTAGGGAGCGGTGAGGTATGTCGCCCCGCTGTATATGTTCTCTGGAGGGAAAAGCCGCTCGTGGGTGGTGTCGTAGGCTGAGCGGGAACTGGGGGTGCCCAAGGTGTAGCGGTGGGTGTAGTCAAAGAGTTTTGGTTGCACCGGCCCCGCGGAAGGGTACAGGGACGTTGGCCCGAACAAAGGCCGGGGGGCTGGCGTGTATTCTGAAAAGCTGCTCCCCAAGCAGGGCTCCTCGTGGGCACGCACCTTGTAGTAGCCATTGGTGGGGTCCTGCGGGGGAAAAAGAAGGTCATGACATTAGAGGTGGACACAGCTCAGTTTTAGGTTGCCAGCCAGAAGCAGTGCCATTTTCTTAGGATACAGATAATCAGAGTTGGAAGGGACCTTGTAGGTCATCTAATCCAACCCGCCACTTAAGCAGGAGACCTTACACCCAGGGATGGGATTCTACCAATTCGCACCTATTCGCTAGAACCGGTTGTTAACATTCTAAGCAATTCAGAGAACTGGTTGTTAGAAGAAATTACTGGCCTAATCCTGTAAAGAAGGCAGGAAGGAAACATTCTGGAGTTGCTTACAGAAACTGCCTCTCCGTTAACCCTCATTACATTCCTGGCAGGACTAGATTTCCTGTCTCAGGAACGTCTTTGGAGTTATTTTCCCACTCCTTTGCTGGTACTTTGCTTGTGTGGAGTGACCATTCAAAGTTACAATGGCACTGACAAAAGTGACTTATGACTATTTTTCACACTTACGACTGTTGCAGCATCCCCATAGTCATGAGAGGCCAGGCGAGGAGATGCGTGCCTCGATGTGAGTGATATTGAGTTGGCCACATCCAACCAATAACAGGACCACCAAGCCACGCCCACCACCTAAGCTACGCCCACAGAACTGGTTGTTAAAAAATTTGAATCCCACCCCTGGCTATTTCCGTGACAGTGAACCTATGGCATGCGTGCTGGAAGTGGCATGCAGAGCCATTTCTGCTGGCGCATGGGAGGTTGGCCAGAACAGACCCACAGCGCATGTGCGTGCGCACCCTCCACCAGCCGTGCATACGCAGGAGGGGCGGGGGGGTGCACGCAGGAGTCATGCATCAAGTGCAGAGGCGTGCGGTATGTGCGCAGGTGGTGGTGGGGTGTCACACATGCATTGCATTATGGGTGCAGGCACATGTGCGTGGACTTTCGGCACACGACAAGAAAAAGGACAGCCATCACTGCCCTACACCATTTCTGACAAATGGCAGTCCAATCTCTTCTTGAAAGTCTCAGTGATGTATTTCTTAGGATACAGTAGTACTGCAGAACAGTTTTCCATGCTTAAGAACTATCGTTCGCAGGTGAACCTAAATCTCATCTGTCGTAGGAATCTTCTCCCGCACAAAGTTAACCGCACCAAACTTGATTGCAGGAAATATGACTTTAGCAACAGAGTGGTCAATGTCTGGAATACTCTACCTGACTCTGCGGTTTCTTTCCCAAACCCCCAAAACTTTAACCTTAGACTGTCTACTATTGACCTCACCCCCTTCCTAAGAGGCCTGTAGGGGGCGTGCATAAGCGCACCAACGTGCCTACCGTCCCTGTCCTATTGTTTCTTTTTTTATTTTTCTTATACATATCCATTTCATGTATTCATAACTATGTTTATACTTATACCTGTTAACTTGTAAGCAATTGACAAAAATAAATAAATGAAATCAAACTTCCTTTCTACCTCATTTGTTTATTCATTGCGGATGCTTCCATTCCCTCTAAGAGCCTACTGGTGAAGGCCTTCTCCTGTTCCTCTCCACCAACACATTGTGGGAAGGAAGATGGCTTGAAAGAGAGCGAGTGGTCTACACTTCCCCAGGTAGACCCAGAACCAGGGAGGGGGGAACCTGAAGGCAAATTCCTCTGCAACCACACTGGCTCAGACAGATATGTGGGAAAATCCCACACAGCAACCTCAGCCGAGCTCACCTTCAGCTCCTGACTCCCTTCGTCATCCTCCAGGATTTCACTGTGTTCAGTGTGCGATGTGGCTGGAGACTCGCTGCTTGTAGCCTGGAGGCAGAGGAAGGGGGAAAGGTGAGCAATTGGTATCCAAGAGGGCTTTGCACAGCTTGGGGGCCCAGAATTGAAACTGCCCACCTGGCGTAGGACCTTAAAGTAGAATGGAGCAATAATGCTAGTGTATGGGAGGGAGGGGGACAAGAAGAAGAAGGAGGAGGAGGAGGAGGAGGAGAAGGAAAAGAAAGAGGAGAAGGAGGAAGTGGAGGAGGAGGAGGAGGAAGAGGAGGAGGAGGAGGAGGAGAAGAGGAGAAGGAGAAGGAAGAGGAGGAGAAGGAGGAAGAGGAGAAGGAAGAGGAGGAGAAGGAGGAGGAGGAGGAGGAGAAGGAGGAGAAGAAAGAGGAGAAGGAGGAAGAGGAGGAGGAGAAGGAGGAAGAGGAAGAGGAGGAGAAGAGGAGGAGAAGGAGAAGGAAGAGGAAGAGAAGGAAGAAGAGGAGAAGGAAGAGGAGGAGAAGGAGGAGGAGGAGGAGGAGAAGGAGGAAGAGGAGAAGGAGGAGGAGAAGAAGGAATAAAGGCAAATTTAAAACAATAACACCTCACTTGGTGGTTGCCAGACCACTGGGAGCTGCCACTCAAAACTGTGGGCCTGAATATGAGCTAAACATGGACAGGGAAATTTAGATGTCACAAAACAAGAACTTGGAGGCCACGTGGATCTTCCTGGTGGCCCATTCTATGTTCTGGGAGTGTCAGGTTCCCCCAGGGTCCAAAAAGGCATGTGGAGTTTCTTCTCAGTAATTTTTTAAATTGTTCCTCACTTATAGACAGAATTTTTGCCAAACTAAATTGTTTGCATATCAGGGGTGGGCAATTATATTTTCCCAAGGGGCTACATGCAAAACTGGGATTGTTATAGAGGACTGGATCAACAGGGCAGCTGCCAAGGGCTGAACAGGGACAGCCAAAGGGCTGGTTATGGCCCGTGGGCCCCACATACAGCACTCTGGGAATGGCTAGTGAGAAACCTTCTTAACTCTCTTCCTCTCAACCAAATTTTCCATGCTTTGCTTTCCCTTTGGCCTTTGGAATGCAGCCCCGCCCTCCTGGGAATCCAGACTACATTCCACCACAGAGGCCAAGTGAGATATGACACCTGCGTTTATGCCACACCCTCAAATGGAGTGGCTGCATTTCTATGACATGCTAGATTTGATCAGTTTTAATCTAAATTATTTTGGGGTTGTGGGGAAGGTAGCGTGTTGTGTGAATGATGGCCATTTAATCAAGTAGAGTACAAAGAATTGAAATGAGATTTATTCACCAACCAGACTGAGTGGGCAGCCAATAAACATTAGACTGTTTTTGTTCAATGCAACTCACTCCTTTTATTTCAGATTCAAATTCGTGTGCCAGTATCAGGGCTAAAAGAATGGCTAAAAAGCATGCTAGGTGGCTAAAACAGTGGCCTCTATGGCAAAGGAAGCTATGGGATGAACAAGCTGAAGGTTTGTGGGGGACCTTATAATTTTTAATCGGTGCATGGGGATTTCCTCAATACACACTGAGCATGGAAGGAATCCATGAATGGAGGAGACAGCAAAAAACAGGGGTACGGCGACTTCCGGTTTGAGTTTCTTCGGCAACAGACAGAAGCCTCATCTCTGCGAGGTTTCAATCCATGCTCGCCACTGGAGTGCCCCGAGCCGGCTGGTTTAGGGGCTAAGCCACCCCGTAGAGGAGGTGAAGAAGGGGGAGACTGCCTGCAGGGTTGAGGAGAGCCGCATCTCTCCTCCCCAGTTGGCCATTACTCCCTTTCCCGAAGGCGGTTGTAGCGGTGGTCAGAAATGGCCACCACAAAGAAGAACTCGACCGGAAAAGAATGTGCAGGAGGAAGATAAGAAGAGAAAGTTTTGGTTGACCAGGTCAAACAGCAAAAGCAACAAATAAGGTACCCTGGAATTGAAACTATTAAAAAACAACAATAACATTGTTCCCTAAGAAGATTTTTAAGCTGCGAAGGAGAGAGAAAAGGGAAAAGATTTGGTTTTTTTTTCTCCTTTTCCTATACTGACAGCTAAGAGACTTAAGCAAGAAATTGGAAAAAAAATCCACTTTGACATTAATAGGCATTTAATGCTGAAAAACAAACAAACAAACAGGGGTACGGCATGATTTTCTAGCCGGCTAATCAGTGTTTCACAATCTTGGCCACTTTAAGAAACACGGACTTCCCATGCTAACTGGGGAATTCTGGGAGTTGAAATCCATATTTATTAAATATGGTCCACATTATTTTCGAGGTCAAAAAACACTAAGCTGGGTCCAGGGCCAATGAACTGGAGTATCCTAGAAAAACGTAAACAGTCTGGCTGGAACTTTGCAGAGCAGATGGGAAAAGAGTATTATTGACTGGGGAGGAAAAAACAGCCGCCGGGATCGGTAACTGGGAAGTGATGTTCCTGGAAAATAATAGAACTCTTTGCCTCAAGCATTTGGAGAGCTGCGTGTTATTCTGCCACATTTAGCCACAGCTCCTTCTCTGCCCCCACCGCCAAGTGCGTAATTTTGAATTCTGCATATGCCTCGTTTGCTTCTGGCTACAATGAAAAAAAAAGATAAGTGCTCTCTCTCTTTCTATTCCCCCCAAAGCAGGCAGGGTTGGCTAGCTGGGACTGGATGCTAGTGTTGTGGTTTGCCGGCAGCAGGTGCATCTGCTGGCTGAGGAGATGGCTGAGGAGAGCGAGGACTCAGATGAAGGGCCAGGACCATCAGGGAATGGACTGCTGCCTTCAGAGATTGTGGGAGCTGGCAGCAGCGATGAGGAGGTTCCCGAGGAGCCTGTGCCAAGGGCACGTGTACGAAGGACTACTCGGAGGAAAGAACAATTACAGCAGCACAGGCGACTCAGGAGTAAGGCTGCAAGGTAATGGCCCCTCCCTCCAGAGGATAAAAGCCAGGTTTGGAAAAGCGTTCTTTGCAGATAGCAAAGAAGCTCTGAAACTCAACTGGTGGACATCTTAGTTCATGTTTGGAGAATTCTGTAAATTAGTTCTTATCTCTGGGTTTTTGGCAGCCTTGACAAACAACTTGGCAAGGCTCTTTCTTGCCGGAGATAATTGCTGGAAAGCAGCCTTTTATCTGTAAAGGAACAGCATTTGTGATTAAACCTTGAAAGGTGGGGGATGCTGCCTTTGTCTGTGTTTGCTCTCTGGGAACCCGTTTGGGTCAGGGCCGTTGCAGAAACAGGGACTTGACAGAACCAGAGGACCTCGTGAGTGCCCATCTCTGCTTACCATGGGTTCCTTGGCGTCATCTTCCACCTCGCTGGGCCTGCTGGGGCTGCTCTCGCTTGTGGTGATCTGCACGAGGATATCGGCCTTAGACAGCTGCGTCCCTCGCTTGGCTGTGGAAGAGACAGACAGGGGAGATGCGGAGGTCAGATCGTGCTCCCTGACACCTAGGAAGTTACTCTTAAGGACAATCGTTTTATTTTATTTTTTATTTATTTATTTATTTATATTTATTTATTTTATCAAGCATGTTTTACGATAACAGATATAATTGGAAACATGATTAAGAGTACATGAAATGAGTATGGATAAAAGGGGAAATGTGATGACTCGGAGTGTAACACAAACGTAACAAAATCCAAAATGTAAATAAATGTCCTTTAATGCCTCCAACTTGGCCTCACTGTTCAATAATTCTCAGCTGGAGATAAAACGTACTCAAAAATAGTCTTCAAAAGAGAGCAATACAGTCCGAACTTAATGAGCAGATAGAGGTGAAATAAAAAACCAAAACAAACTACAATGACAAAATTTCGGACCAGGATAAGTATTTACCAAATTCAAATAGTCTGTTGGAAAGACACGAACCAAGATAACTTCAGCCCAGAATAACACACGCTTTGCTTCTGGCAACACTATGTTTTAACCGTCTCTCTTACATACTATTCTCCCCAGCTGCAACCAATGAGGAGGATCATGGCCGCTTCCTCTCTCATAAGCCAAGTTGTTTCCTTCTCCGTTCCTCCCTGCATGTTCTAGGAACCCCTGGCATTGGGCAGAATTAGCCTGCAGTATTGCATTCTAACCACTGCACCAACATGACTCGTGAAAGATGAAGAGGTGGTGGCACAATGGTTAGAATGCAATACTGCAGACTAATTCTGCCCAATGCCAGGGGTTCGATCCTGACCGGCTCAAGGTTGACTCGGCCTTCCAACTTTCCGAGGTTGGTAAATCTGAGGACCCAGATTGTTGGGGGAAATATGTCGACTCTATAATCTGCTCAGGGAGTGTTGTAAAACACTCGGGGGTAGTATATAAGTCTAAGGGCTATTGCTAGGGGCTGTGGTACATGAGTCTAAAAGAAGGAAATGACAAGTTCATTATTCCGAAGTGCTCATTAAATCAGAGTGTACGTCACCCCAATGATTTACATTGTTTGCATGATGATGCTACTAGGCAAACCTTGCCCATTATGTCAGCTGCGTAATGAGATCATTGTTCCAATAATGGAAATGAGATCATTGGCTCCATGGCATCAGGAGGCCAATGACAAAGATGTTGTCATTATACAGAGGACACGAGCTGCTTTGGGAAGTGCGTTCCTTGTACACAGGATGAAGTTGTATCAAGGACTGATCAACTGAGATTTTCTCCCCCTTCTACAGCAGGGGTGTCAAACTCAATTTCATTGAGGGCCACATTAGGGTTGTGTTTGACCTTGCGGGGGGGGGGGCGCTGGGTGGGTGTGGCCAGGGTGGGTGTGGCCAGCTCAATGTCACTCATGTTAGGGGCACCTGTGGTGGCCCGAGTGCTCTTCCAGTGAAAACAGGCTCCCAAGCTCCGGTCCTCCGTGGGCCGGTCCTTTGCTGTTTCTAAGGGGGCCCTGCAGGCCAGATCTGAGTAACAATAACAATAGCACTTAGACTTATATACCACTTTACAGTGCTTTACAGCCCTCTCTAAGTGGTATACAGAATCAGCCTATGGCCCCCAACAATCTGGGTCCTCATTTTACCCACCTCGGAAGGATGGAAGGCTGAGTCAACCTTAGGCCTGTTGGGATTTGATCTGCCAAATTGCAGTAGAAGTAGCTTACAGTACTGCACTCTAACCACTGCGCCACTGAGGCTCACCGGATCCGGCCCCTGGGCCTTGAATTTGACACCCTTGTTCTACAGCGAAGCCAAAAAAGGTCCTACTCAGGGTTCCACCCCATGCTTTCCTATCTCACGGGGCTACTCAAGGTGGCCCTGACAATCACTGTTGAATGCCATTGTGTTCCTGGAGAGGATTTGGCTCAGCTCCGTGTTTCTGCATGTTGGCGGCAGAATTTTGGGAGTTGAAGTCCAACCATACATCTTAAAAGTTGCTAAGGCTAAGAAGCACTGGCTTAGCCTTTGGGGCTTTGACTCAAGTAAGGACTGCAAAGTCCAGGGAGTGAAGAAGGGGAAGGAGTGAGAGAAAGTTGCAGAAATCCTCACCTTTTCCGCAGCGCTTACGTCGATAGCAGAGAGAGACGAAGACCACTAAGAGCAAGAGAGCCACAACGCCCGAGGCAGCCAAAGCACCCAACATCAGGACAGACAGGACCTCTTGGTAGGAAAAAAAAACATGGCTTGGGTTAGTTTCATTTCTGGACTACTATGATCTTCTCCACCGGTGGTGGGTTTCCGAATTTTTTCCTGCTGGTTCTATAAGCGATTCTATGCACGTTCGCGTCAGAGTCAGGGGTGGTATTTGCTGGTTCTCCGAACTAGTCAAAATTTTTGCTACCGGTACGCTAGAACCGGTCCGAACCGCCTGAATACCACCTCTGTTCTCCTCCCGCTTGGAGACTCCAGGTTGGAGAAAGCTACTCTATTCTTAGAAGCTTTCCTCATTTTTTTTTTCTCCTGCTTCCAAAGGCTTTAAACAAACCGGCAAAGATTCTTTTGAATGCGGTAATGAATTTGCAGCGTTTTGGTTTGTAGGGAGAAAACAGCAGCATCAAGGTGTTAATCTGGTTGTTAAATTAACTCTTTTTGGGGGGAGCCAAAGCGCAAGACACCGAACCAGCCCAAGGGTCTGGGTTGGCACAGGATGCTAATCAAGATAGATGCTGCATCTGGCAGATGTTTTATCTAAGTTGGGTAAAAAAAACATCTTTCAGGAGGAGGAGATTCAAATTAGGAAGGGATGATCACCTGCATCTGATGAAGAGAACCACTCAACACTTACCCTTCCTTTTAATAAAAATCTATGAGTCTCAAAAGGTGTTGCGACTGGACTCTTACTGAAATTTCACTACATTGATATTTTAATGCATTGCTCTATCGTTTCTAAAATACACTGAACTCCAAATGATCTCTTCATTCCTTTCCTCCCTTGTCCCCTCCTTCTGTTTCCTTCCTTCCTTCCACCCTCCATTCCTTATCTTTCCTTCTTTCTTTCCTTCCTTCTTTCCTCTCTCCTTCTGTTTCCTTC
>NW_020769327.1:452318-474133 GCF_900518735.1 Pseudonaja textilis | reverse complement strand
TCCTTCTTTCTTTCCTTCCTTCTTTCCTCTCTCCTTCTGTTTCCTTCTTTCCGTCCTCCCTCCCTACCTCCCACCATTCCTTCTTTATCTATCTATCTATCTATCTATCTATCTATCTATCTATCTTTCTTTCTTTCTTTCTTTCTTTCTTTCTTTCTTTTTCTTTCTTTCTTTCTTTCTTTCTTTTTCTTTCTTTCTTTCTTTCTTTCTTTCTTTCTTTCTTTCTTTCTTTCTTTCTTTCTTTCTTCCCTCCCTCATCTTCTTTCTTTCCTTCCTTTTCCTCCCTCCCTCCTTTTATTTCTTTCCGCCCTCCTTACCTCCCTGTCCTTACTTCATTATCCCCTTCCCTTATCTTAACTTCTTTCCTTCTTTCCTTCTTTCCTTCCTCAACCACCCACCCACCCAAATCTCAGTTTGCAACTCTGGTTGGCTAACATCTGGTTAAAACAAATAAGAACAAATAACCTCAAATTAAAACAACAATAATCAAAGTACATCTGAGGCCAAAGACAGTCTGAATCCTTTCAGATGGGGCTCTCATCTACAACATCCTGGCTCAGGGTCTGGGGGAAAAGCCAGGCTTTCACAGCCTTATTAAAGACCCAAAGAACCTCAGCAGGAATGCTGATCCACGCAGCAGGTACAGCAACAAGGAAAGCAGTCTCATCAAATGTCATGTGGTGATATTCTACTGGTTTGGCCTGGTTCGGCCGAACCTGTAGCGCCGAGGATCATCTGTGAGCGAACTGGTTTGCTCCGATGATCAGCTGCTGATCTGACCTTTTTTTCCTGGTTTTGAAGCTCAGCTGCTTCACACGGCACAGCAGATTGGTGCGTGTCAGCTGTTGAACACACAGGGAGAGTGCAGGATTGAGGAGAAGGTCAGTAGCAAACCCTCTGCGTGCGTGCAAAGCGCATGTACAAAGCGCGCCCACCAAGCCACCCCCACAGAACCGGTACTAAAAAATGTGTATCCCGCCACTGTATTCTACCAAACGATCTCCGAGCATTGCCCATCCTTTGACTGATTGGCGATAAGTGGTCCTGCCAATAATCATGTTCTGTGCCATGAAGATGGACTGTGTGTTGCAGGAACCCAGCCAACGAGCTACAACCACAGGCTACTGAGTCCAGACAGCCATGAATGACCAAGCTTAGCCCAGCGAAAGGAGAAGACGCACCTTGTCGGCGTAAGCTGACTGCCACGGAGCGGGCGCCAAAGCGGTTCCACGCCGTGCAGTTGTAGGGCACTGCGAAGTCGTCGTCATGGGTTGGGTCGATCAGCAGAGCTGAGAGCACCCCTTGCTCAGTCACTACGGTGTCCACTGTGAAACGGTCCAGGGAGCCAGTGTCCAGCATCCGTTCGCCCCACGCCCAGGCCTGATGCAGAAGAGAAAGGTGAGACCAAGTGACACCGGGGAGAAAACTCCAGGTAGTCCTCGACTTACGACCACAAGTGAGGTCCCCAAAATTCTCTTGGTAAGTGAGATATTTGTTAAGCGAGTTTTGCCCCATTTTACAACCTTCCCTGCCTCGGTTGTTAAGTGAATTACTGCGGTTGATAAGTTAACAACCTGATTGTGAAGTGAATCTGGCTTCCCCCGTTGACTTCACTCATCAGAAAGTCGCAAAAGGTCACGTGACCTCAGGGCAAAGCAACCGTCATAAATATGAACCCGTGGACAAGCACCTGAATTTTAATCACGTGACCATGGGGATGCTGCAGGGGACGTAAGTATGAGAAACAATCATAAGTCACTTTTTTCAGTGCCGTTGCAACTTGGAACGGTCATTAAATGAATGGCTGGGAGCCGAGGACTACCTGTACAAGTAAGACTCGACTTACAACAGTTCATTTAGTGACCATTCAAAGTTAAAACAGCACTGAAAAAAGTCACTTAGGACCATTTTTCACACTTACGACCACTGCATACCTCTGGCCACATGATCAAAATTCGGACATTTGGCAGCTAGTTCATATTTATGGTGGCTGCAGTGTCTGGTACGATCCCCTTTTGAGACCTGGAGAGCAAAGTCAATGGGGAAGCCAAATTCACTTCACAACCATGTTGTCAACTCATAAAATACGGTCTTTTTAGAGTTGCCAACAGAAAGGGAGGGGGGAGCAGTGCGGCAGCTTGCAAACCGAAAGTGCATTCTATAAATGTTTTCAAAGATCGTAACTAGGTGACTGAAGTTTCTGCCGCGCAAAATTCAAACTGGAGAACATGATTGATGACTCTTGGCTATGGATGTGTCCCATTGGAGAATATGAATTACGATACACTCAGGGGGTGGGGGAAAACCAGGGTCAAGGGTGACAATGAATTATGTATTTCAGAGTCAGCTACACCCAGGCAGTGCCGGCATGTTAACTCTCAATAAATCCTTTTTAAGTTTTGGAAGTTTGGCTCGAGACTCATGATTTAAATGGAGTTTAACGGCTGGAATCCTGACACGTGTTATTAATTTAACGCTACGTTTAGCAACCGTGGCAAGAAAGGCTGTAAAACGGGGCAAAACTCACTTAATGAATCTCTCACTTAGCAACATAAATTTGGGGCTCCATTGTGGTCGTAAGCTGTGGACTACCTGTGTACACAGAGAGCATCTAGGTAGAAGCTGCCACTTGGACGTCCTTTTTACAAAAATAAACCTCTTGGCTGATTTTTTTTCACTCACGGCTCACACTGAATTTATTTTATTTGTTTGTTTGTCAAACATGTACAAGATAACAAGTATAAATGTGAACATAAACAAGAACAAAGGAATTAAATACAGGTAAATGGGGACAGTAAGACAGGAGCGGTAAGCAGGCTGGTACGCTTATGCACGCCCCCTTTAAGGACCTCTGAGGAATGGGGTGAGGTCCATGGTAGACAGTTTGACATTGAAGCTGTGAGGGGTTGAGGCTGTAACAATGGAGTTGGGTAAAGCATTTTTCTAAGTGGTGATTGCGCATCACCAGCTCATCAAAGCTGTTTATTACCTGTATACATTTGCTAATCTCATTTGTCTTTTCTTTTTGCAGACTAATGGAAGGGGGAGAAAAAAAACCTCACTGGGATTTGAAAATGAAGCCACCTGGGAAAGTGATTTGGAGATGCAAGTTCTGTTTGGGTTTATTTTTTGCTATTTGGTATGGAGAGAGCAAAGCCAGCTCACTTCCCCCTCTCCCCCTCCCCCTCCCATGGATTCCACTTCTATTTTAAAAATTCTTTTTAGCCTGGAGTTGTATTAGTGGCTGGCTGGTGATATGGGTTTTTTTTCAGAGAGAGGAAGAGAGAGAGAAAAGAAAAGAAAATGCACGGAGAGAGAAAAATGTGAACAGCGGAGAACAGTGCTATCGTGAGCTGCATCAGGGACTTCCGGCTGCGTCGGCTACTTAGAAAACCGAGCACACGAAGAAGCAGCACCAGCCAGCAATATGCTGTCTCATCTACTTGTTCAGGGAGAAATCAAAGGCAGAAAAAGGCTGTGTTCCCTGCAGTTGAGAGCATCGGCGTTCTGGGCCACAGGAATCTGGATTCGGTGACCTGTATGTGATCTGCAGATAAAACAGGTTTGCCCAGACAGCTGGCTTTCAGTTTTGCAAAATTCATCCTGCTTTGGCTTGGCAGCTGAAGAAAATGCTGATGGGTTGAGTTCCTGCACTGAGACCTAAATGTCTGGTCGTGGTTGTCTCAAAGGTGCTTTTTTTTCCCCAAGGGGCAACTGGACTTTCTGGGTTGTTGTTTTTTTCCTCTGAAGATGTTTTGCTTCTAATCCAAGAAGCTTCTTCGGCTCTGACTGGATGGTGGTGGGGAACGGAAGGATTTATATTCCTTGAGGACAGTTGGCTATTTGCATTCTTTTTAGAGAGTCATTGAGGCCACTTGGAGGTTTATCTGTGTCCTGAGGGTCACAGTGCAAATGGGTGTGGAGAATAGGTTGGCACTACTCAGGTGACCCTGAGGACACAGATAAACCTCCAAGTGGCCTCAATGACTCTCTGAAACAGGGGTGTCAAACAGCCTGTGGGCCAGATGCATCATGCGCTGGCTACGCCCACCCCCCGTTTTAGCGAAGGGGAAAAGAGTCACAATACATCACGTGATGACTGGCGCTGTGAGTTTGACACCGCGGCTCTAAAAAGAATGCGAACAACCAGCGATCCGCAAGGAATATAAATCCTTCTATTCCCCACCACCCCCAGTCAGAGCTGTAAGAAGCTTCTTGGATGAGAAGCGAAACATCTTCAAAGAGTGGTGTCATCTTCCCACCAAAGGGGTACCTATTTATCTACTCTCATTTGCATGCTTCCCTAGTTCCCTTGCAGCTAAAGGGAAGGAGGATGGGAGGAGGCCCATTCAGAGTTGCAAGATTCTGTTCCTTAACCCTTCTAATCGAAATAGTTTTAGCGGTTATAACTTTGGTATTCAACTTCTGCAGGGCTGGCAAATTCTGGATAGGTAACACAGAGACTGGAGCGCAGGTTAGGATTCATTTGGCTTATCAAAGCGGGCCCTGATCTGATGCAGTTGGACACCCTGGGCTCCCTCTCTCCGGCTGGACAATGCTAGTTTGCATCCTCAAACGAAGCCCTGCATTGTGTAATTGTGGTCTGCAGCTTTTCTGGTGTTGATTCTTTTGGCGCTCCCCAAGGCCCTTCCCTACAGTAATTTAATGGTCTTGCATAGCTTTGATTTTTTTTGGAGAAGAGCAATAACAAGACTGCACATCGCTGCACATCTACACCCAGCGAAGTCTCCACGGAGACAAGCAGGTAAGCCTGAGTATTTTTGCAGCCTAAGCCTGCTGGGCTTTGGGGGGAGATGAGAAATTGGATTTTAGACTTATTGTTTCATTAATAATTCCACTCCAGCCTTCTTGCTGTTTTTAACTGTTTGTACACCTATCAATTACACTTAAAAAAAAAAAAGGTGGCGCTTCATTGTTTGCCAGTGGCCTGGAGGCTCTCTCTCACACGACAAGGATATGAATGGGCAGGGGGAGAAATACAGTTGCCATAGTTTTCCTGGTCAGCCAGGCAGAAGCTGGAGCAGCCATGCAAATGAGCTCACGGCTTATATGTAATAGATCCTCCTTTTAGAAATCCCTGGGGGCTAAATGTCCTTTCATCTGGTTTAGCTGAAGATCTGCCCACATTGTCCGAATCTACCAGTTTAGGCTGGTACGATACGAAGATCTGAATCCCTGTTGGGCCTTAATGTCAGGGCCTTTTTGGTGTTGGCCCCTCATCTTCTGCAGTAATGTACCCTGTTTCCTCAAAAATATGACCTACCTTGAAAATTAGCCCTACCTTGATTTTTTTTACACGTGTGCCCAATATAAGACCTACCCTCAAAATAAGCCCTAATTAGGATCCCGCCCACTCCAGAGTGCACTGGTAAAAATTAAGCTAGGTGGGGATGGAGCAGCCCTATTACTTATCTTTGGACAGTTGTAGCCAGGCCTCGCACACCCCGACACCTGCCATGCTGGCCCATTTCTTCTGCAGCCGGCAAAGCTTTCCTGAAGGCCTCTGTAGCTGATAAGAAAGCTCCAGATCAATCCAGAGCTCGGTTATCAGTTGCAGAGGCCTTCAGGAAAGCCTTGCCAGCTGCAGAAGAAGTTCCCGAAGGCCTCTGACAGCAAAAAGGAGGCTGGGGGTGACGTGCTTAAGTGAGGTTAGTGGATGACATCCCCCGAAAATAAGACCTGGTACCTTTTCTGGTGGCAGAAAACATATAAGACAGGGTCTTATTTTCAGAGAAACACAGTACTTTGCTGATGGCCCCACCAAGGTTAGCCATCCAAAGAGTTCTGAAGGAAAACTATGGGTAGTCCTTGACTTACAACAGTTCACTTAGTGATCGAAGTTACAATGGTGCTGAAAAAAAGTGACTTATGACTATTTTCCACACTTCCAACTGTTGCAGCATCCCCACATGATTTACATTGGGATGTTTGAAAAGGGACTCGCATTTATGACAGTTGCAGGTCATGTGGCAAGGTCATGTGGCATCATTCTGACCAGCAAAGTCAATGGGGAAGCCAGAATCACTTAACAACCGGGTTACTAACTTAACAATCGCAATGATTCACTTAACAACCGTGGCCAGAAAGGTCGTATAATGGGGCAAAACTCACTGAACAAATGTCTCACTTAACGACATAAATTTGGGGCTCCATTGTGGTCCATGGAGGGCCACAAAAGTTGAGGACTACCTGTGCAATGTTGTATTTTAATTTAGTTTCAAATAAAAGGAAATAAAAACATCATTAAAAAGAGAGTACAGGTTGTCCTTATGACCCAGAATTGTGGCGGCGAGTTTTTGCCCGATTTTATGACCACTTTTTGCCAGAGTTGTTAAGTGAACTACTGCAATTGTTAAAAAGATTCATACACTCGTTAAGTGAATCTTGCTCCTCCTGTTTACTTTGCTTGTTAGAAATTGATTGGGAAGGTGAAAAAGTGGAGATCACATGACTCCAGGATCAGTGGTGGTATTCAGCAGGTTCTGACCTGTTCTGGAGAACCAGTAGTGGAAATTTTGAGTAGTTCAGAGAACCAGCAAATCCCACCTCTGACTGGCCCCGCCCCCATCTATTCTCTGCCTCCCATTGAGTCCCAGCTTATTGGCTGCGTCTTCTTTAGTTGCCCTGCACAGGAGAACGGAGCTGCAAAGCAGGTTAGTGGGGTGGGGAGGAAACGGGGATTTTACAGTATCCTTCCCCTGCCACGCCCACCAAGCCACGCCCACCAAGCCACGCCCACAGAACCGGTAGTAAAAATTTTTTGAATCCCACCACTGCCCAGGATGTTGCAATAGTCATAAATACAGGACAGTTTGCAATGTCCGCTACAAAGCACCCAAATTTTGATCACATGACCATACTGGACCATATTGCAAGTTATAAGTCACTTTTTCCAGTGACTTTGTAACTTCGAGCAGTTGCTAAATAGTTTGTAAGTCAAGAATCTTATCTGCATCTTATTTATGTTATCGTTGGATTATTTATTTTGGCGCTGATGTTGCTTGCCTTGATCTGTTCTTTTACATCGCTAATGAATCCAAGCTTCCTTTTTGACATAGGTATTGGTCATTGAACTTTTTAAATTGTTGGGTATTATTCTGAAGCAACTTTTTTCCGCTGGCTCTCAAATGCTCTCGGGGAAATTCTTTCCAGGCCAGTTCGTCCATCAAACAACTGTATTTATAACTTGTCTTTTATATTTTAAAATACCTTAAAGATGGCTTTGATCTTGGCTAGGAAATTCATCAAGCTAAGGAAGGAGCCAGCTTTGCGATATTATATACAGTGTGCCTTCAAAACTAGAAATCTGTGTACACTTAAAGAACTGCCATTTCCTTGGGCGCTGAATTCTAAGCTTGCATGGCAAATTGGGCAAAAATCTTGCCCCCTCCCCTTTTATTTTTATTGTATAAAATACAAAAAAAAGAAAAGAAAATAGGAATTTAAGGGAAGGAAGGAAGGGGAAGGGGAAAAAGGTGTGTGAAATACAATGAAGAAGAGAAAAAGAAAGAAAGAAAAGGGAGCATTGACTTGCAACTCCTCCTAGCCCAGTACAAGATAAACACACTTCAACCTCAACTTTTTGCTCTGACATATTAACACATAACTAGCCATTTCTATAACACCAAATCTTTCTGATCAACACAACCCAAATCAGAGTTTCATTTTTTATTCTTCACAAGCAGAAATTCCAGAAGTGGTATCTAAATAAGAACATATTTTCCTCTTTAGATAAAGTATTCAGTTTAACCATCCCTGCTTGCTATGGAAATAGGATGTATTTCTATTGGTACCTAGTAATCTTTGTGAACTGTCACACCATTTTTATTTACAAATGTTTATTGTATTCTTACTAATTGGGCAAAGATCTAATGAAAGGCCAATGGAAGGTCATTAAAAGATTGCAATACTTACGATCCGGTCCGGCCGTGGCACGCTTTCCACCAAACATTCCAGACGGGCCTTGGCTCCCACTGCGGTCTGCTGGCTTGATTCAGCACTGATAATGGGTGGACCTGGAAACAAAGGCCCAACCTGAGCAAATTAGAGGTTTTGGATCAGGGGTGCGATTCAATTTTGGAGCGATTCAACCAGTGTTAACAAAAGGTTCAGTGAGCCAAACATGTGCTTCATGCGCGCACAGTGTTTGCTACTGACCTTCTCTAGCAATCTCTGTGTGTTAAACAGCTGACGTGCGGCAATCCATTGTGCCGTTCGAATCAGCTGAGCTGGAAAATCAGGATATAAAACACAGACTAGAGCTGCAGTGGGCTGGTGGACCCAACAGCTGATTGTCGGAGTGAACCAGTTTGCTCACAGCTGGTCCTCGGAGCTACCGGTTCACCTGAACCAGGCCGAACCGGTAGAATCCCACCCCTGTTTTGGAGTCCTCGGCGCTCTCTGAGCCTGGTTGTTTAGTTCTAGACATTTCATTATGAAACTACTGTAGATAATTAACATCAGTGTCTTGTGAGTGTGGGGTTTGCTCCCTCTTTATATAAAGTAGCTTGTCCTGTCAATGTTTCTGGGAGCTTTATTCTTGGTAGTTCCTTGATTAGGTATTGTTTTCTGCTTGATTGTTTATCTGGTGTCAACTGTTGGATGGAATCCTGTCTTTTTGTTTAATTGGTAGCTTTTAAATTGTCTCTTTTAACTTTGATTTATCTCTATGTGTTTATTGATGGCTGATTTGTCTGAATAGCAATAGCACTTAGACTTATATGCCACTTCACAGTGCTTTACTGTCCTCTCTAAGTGGTTTACACAGTCAGCCTGTTGCTCCTCATTTTATCAACCTTGGAAGATGGAAGGCTGAGTCAACCTTGAGCCTGGTGAGATTTGAACTGCCAAATTGCAGGCAGCCGGCAGTCAGCAGAAGTAGCCTGCAGTACTGTACTCTAACCACTGTGCCACTGTGAATGCCAAGCTTTCAGGAATTCCTTAGCATTTTTGGACTTGATTTGGTCTTGGATGCTCAGTTTCTCAGTTGAAACTATGGTTGAGCCTATAGACAGGTGTTGTGAGATTTAGGTGTTTTCATCGTGCCTTCTAACTACTCGTTGGTGTTCATGAAAGTGGCTTCTGCCTGCCTGTCCTACATGGTGGTTTGTTAACACTCCTTAACACTGTATCTCATACATACAATGTTATACATAAATATGTTGAATATTTACCATGCATCTACAATATAGATGGTTGTGTGTTGCAAACTCTTGCATACTCAAAGAGCACCAAAGACTGAGCTGCGTGTATTCTCTTTTATTGGAAATTAGAAGTTGTAACCTCTTAGCTCCTCATTGAAAAGCTCCTTAAGAGCTGGCTGTGGTCTTAGGCCTGGGGGTCCCCAGACAACTGGAGACTGGCTTAGGTGGCTCCACTGACAAGGTTGCCATCTTTATCCTCTCTCACCTGGGGGTTTGTATTTCTAACTCTTATTATTTGTAATATGGATTAACATTTTTGCCAAATTTGCTCTTTATAATCTGAGTGCTGTTCACTGCTCAGATTCACCAACAGTGAGACGGAAGGCTACATAAACTTGAACGAATGAATTGAATTTGAGAGGGAATCATGATTTGACTACCGTGGGATTAGTGGTGGGATTCAAAAAAATTTTTACTACTGGTTCTGTGGACGTGGCCTGGTTTGGTGGTTGGCCTGGTGGGTGTGACAGAAGGAGGATACTGCAAAATCCCATTCCCTCCCCACCCCACTAACCTGCTTTCCAGCTCCGTTCTCCTGCGCAGAGCAACCAAAGAAGACCCAGCTGATCAGCTGGGACTCAATGGGAGGCAGAGAATAGATGGGGGCGGAGCCAGTCAGGTGGTATTTGCCAGTTCTCCAAACTACTTAAAATTTCTGCTACCGGTTCTCTAGAACTGGTCAGAACCGGCTGAATACCGCCTCTGAATGGGATGGTTTCAATAAATGAGGGGGGAAAAGTCCTACTTTCCTCTTAGCAATTCCTCCCCCCTCCCCAATTTGGGAAATGGTTTGCACCATCTCCACCCTTTGCCAGATTTGCTCTTCCAAGCCTTGAACCCTCACCATTCACAGCCAGGGTCACTTCTTTCTCGGCCACTCCAATGCGAGGCACGATGGCTTTGCACACGTACACCCCGGCATCCTCTTGTGTCACTGCCTTGAGATGCAGTGTGTTGCCGTTACTCAGCACCTGTTGGTACAAGTTGGAAGGAACGAGTTGGAAGGAGTTGGAAGGAGTCTGATAGCATCTTTTCCCACTTTTTACTAAAAGGTGTAAGATTTCAGGAGCTGCAATCTCCCTTCATCAATTGCATGGCATCTTTTGACTAAATTTGTAAGTTGGAAGAGGTGCTACCACACCTCTCTTGATTTGGGGCTACTGCTGATTAACATGACATTTCTCTTACAATGTCGCCTAGGAAAGCAATGAGGGATCGGTGGGAACAGACCTTTTGTTAGTGATGGGCCCAGTTTTGGTACTGTTTACCAGTTGCAAAGATAGAAATCAGGGCCAGACGTAGACCTGGGGAGGTCTAATACATGGGAAGAGGTAGAGCAGTATTTTACAATCTTGGCCACTTTAACTCACTTTAACTTTGACTTCAACTCCCAGAACTGCAGCTGGTTGTGGAATTCTGGAAATTGAAGTTCATGCCTCTTAAAGTGGCCAAATTGAGAAACATTGCTGTAGAGAAATATTTGACTTTCTTTCTTTTTCCTTTCCTTTGCTTCTTCTCACCCAAGAATCTTCTTCAGTACTGACTGAAGTTCTTTAGTTTAGCCCAGAACTGAAGAAACTTCTTGGGTGAGAAGTCTTCAAGGAAAAACAAAGGAAGTACAACTGTCTCTTGAAAAAGCACCTTTGGGTCTATCCCTGAGTGTTTCTCAACCATAGTGTTTTACAATCTTGGCCACTTTAAGATGTGTCGACTTCAACTCCCAAAATTACAGCTGGTTGTGGGATTCTGGGAATTGAAGTCCATGCCTGTTAAAGTGGCCAAATAGAGAAACGCCGATGCAGAGCAATATTTGGCAAGTGCTAAGAAGAAGGCTGTGGAATAGCTGAACTTGGCAAGAATGTCATTAGGATGTATAACAGGTCTGTGATGGGTTGGGGATGAGCTTTCTTTGAAGAGCAAGGCCGATGCTGCAGAAACCAAATATATTTTAATCATTGATGAGATTGTGATGATCCGTAGTCTCTCAAAATAACCCAAAACCCAAAAAATATATTAACATCCAGTAAGGCCTTCAACTTAACTTCACTGTTTTATTAGACACAGTTTAAAGTCACAAAAGTAAATAATGAGGCAAACAGAAAACCAAAACAAACCGCATTGATGAGAGTTCCGAAGCAAGCCAAGATAACTAATCATAAACTCCAGGAAAATAACCGAGAAAAGTCCATGGAAAGAACGCCAGCAAAGATAAACCTCTTTCAAGGTGAAGTCTAAATTGACTCCTGCAAATTCTAACTGTGCAGTTGCAAACTTATATAGCTCCCACCCGCAAGCCATGAGGAGGATCATGGTAATCTCCTCTTGAGTAGACCTCACTTTTCCCTGATCCTCTCCTCCCTGCCTGAACTAGGACGGATAGGGGATGGGCCTGGATTCTCCTCTGACTGCTCAGCTGGCCTCTTCCCTTCCCCAGCCTCCTCCACCACCTCTGGAGCCACACTCCCACTCCCTGTTGGCTGTTCCTCCTCTTCCTCAGAGTCGGTCTCCACCAGGGGCATGACACGGATGTACTACAGAGGAGACCTTAACTGATGAAGACTGTCTCATATGACATTGTAAGAGATCTGGCTTAATTTACGATGCCCAGAAATCAGGGGTCTGGTAGCATCTTTTCTGATGAAGGCATGTGATTGGAAGGCATCAACGTTCTCACCTCATCAGACACAACTCACGAAGGCTGACGCGGTTTAATCCAATATATTTGTCAGAAAAGATGCTATACCGGACTCTTCCTATTAAAGTTGTAACCATAATAAATGAAAAACCATCTTAAATTTTGAGAGGCCCCTTTAGGCTGTGGAGATCCATGTTGCTTGGCTGATGCCTGGTGAGTTTGGCTCTAGGGCTAAAACTTTGGTGAAAGTCTCTCATTCTAATCTCTTGTCTACCTTCTGATGTTGAGCTTGTGCTCACTATTAAAATAGGAGAGAAAAATGGAAACTGACGGTCAAAGCTGAACTCACCACAGTGGATCCTTTCTTTGTCCAGGCCAAGGTTAGAGGTGGGTTCCCAGTCCAGGTGCAGGTGAAAGAGGCATCTGAGCCGATGTCCACCGTCAGGGGCTTAGGCTGTGAGACAAGGTGAGGCCCAACTATAGGAGTAAAAAAAGACAAAAGAGTTAGTTGAGCATCAATGACAACAGCCAAGAAGTTGGTAGAAGCCTCAGGATTCCACTTCATAGTCTATCTCTTATCTCTTGGTCTGAGTGTCTATGGAGATTCTCAGTCATCAGGTCATGGTTGTCCCAAAAGTGCTTTTTCAAGAGGCAACTGGACTTTCTTTGCTTTGCTTCTCACCCAAGAATCTTCTTCAGCACTGACTGAAGTTCTTTAGTTCAGCCCAGAACTGAAGAAGCTTCTTGGGTGAGAAGTCTTCAAGGAAAAAGCAAAGAAGTCGAACTGCCTCTTGAAAAATCACCTTTGGGTCTCTCTCTGAGTGTTTCTCAACCTCAACAACTTTAAGATGTGATGACTTCAACCTCCCCAAATGGCCCATCCAGTTTTGTATCCCTGGCTTACCTATAGAAATTACAGGTTTAGTCTCCAGGGAAATAGCAATAGCACTTAGACTTCTATACCGCTTCTTATAGCCTTCTCCAAGGGGTTTAAAGAGTCAGCCTATTGCCCCCAACAATCTGGGTCCTCATTTTACGGAACTTGGAAGGATGGAAGGCTGAGTCAATCTTGAGCCTGGTGAGAATTGAACTGCCAAATTGCAGTCAGCTGGCAGTCAGCAGAAGTAGCCTGCAGTACTGCATTCTAACCACTGCGCCATCACAGCTCATAAATGCTAGGGGGGAAAAATGCTTGCTGACCCCCCCCCCCCAACCTCTTCCCTAATTCCTTTTTGAAAGTTTTGACTTACAGTGGACGTCCACCAGAGTGCTAACATTGGTGCTGCCCACAGCGTTGGACACTTCACACGACACGGGCTCTGTGAAGAAAGACTGGTCAACTGTGGCTTCGTAGCTGTCACCGTTGGCCTCTGGGATGGGGACACCTCCTTTAGCCCACCTGTCAAGGGAGATACGGACTTAGGAGATCTTGACTCAACATGTTAAACTCTTAAATCTGGGTTCGGGTCATGGGCAGTGGAATGAGGCTGTGAGAATAACTTGGGAGTAGGAGGAAGAGCTGCAGACTAGTCAAGGGTCTGACAAGAGATGTTTGAGTCCACCAAAGAATGGAGGTCGAGAAAGCATCTCAGAAGGGATTCTCTTTTGTTCTATGGAAAGTCAGGGTAAGGGCGGGGAGACGTATTTTTAGATTTGCAAGTTCTCTTACTATAACCTTACAATAATGGTAGTGTTGGTATTTGTGTTTTTGATTTCATGTCTGGACTACCACAACAGGCTGATAGAAGTGTCCAAATAAATAAATCACAGTCTGGCTTAACATTGTGACCTGGTTCATCCTCCATGTTACAACATTGGCGGAGTAGATTCTTGCAACCACAACCAACACAGCCAACTAATATTACTCTACTTTTGTGAGTTCCTACTCACAAATATTACTCTACTCTAATATTACTCTACTTTTGTGAGTTTTGTGAGTTCCTACTTTTCATAGGAACTCGGTTGCCTGGTTGTCATTGCCTCCACATTAGAACCTGTCACCCTTCCACCCAAAATGTTAATGTGCTTTCCGGCTACTGAAAGTGTGCCCATTCCTGTTGTAGAAGAAAAAGCAGTGACCTTTTAAATTTACTCAAGAGATCAGTAAAGGTGTGAGAGCAAGGAGAAGTTACTCCTTTTCTCTCATGATACTAGAAGCCAAAATCCATAATGAAGCTGAGCAGACATGTTTAGAGCAGACAAATAGAGAATTTTTTTCATGCGGTGCCCTGGGGAACTTCCTGCCACAAGAATGGATGATGGTTACCAAATTAAGATGGCTTAAAAATTGGACTACAGAAAATCAGCGGAAGGTATCAATGATTACTAATCATTTGGATTATGAACCCTCACTAGATTCAGTGACCATACACTTTTGAAAACTAGAGAATACAAGTGGGAAGTAGTGTAACTTTTGAACTGATCCATGTTAGCTAATTCTTACACATCAGCAGGACAAGTAGAGATAGTCCTTGGTTACCAACTGTTTGTTCAGTGATTTAAGTGCTTGGCAACCAGCACATTTATTAGCTACACCACCCCATGGTCACATGATCACCATTTGTGCCCTTCCCAGCCAGCTTCTGACAAGTACATTCAATGGGGAAGCCAGTGGGAAGTCACGAGTCACAGCCACATGACATCATGCTAAATGACTGCGGGGAGTTTGCTTGCTGACGGGAGCTGGAACTGACAATCCTAAATCCGGTGAAGTCACCTGACATTTCATTTAACAACTACGTCACTTAGCGATAAAAGAGTTGCCGACCCCAATGGAGGTCAGTAAGCAAGGACTTCCATCTGAATAACTGAGCGGGCAATCCTCCACGTTGCCATTAGAGGGCACTTCAACCCCACAATTGCTCCATTTGAACTCTGCAGCTTCTTCAGATTCTCTCTAATTCCTTACCGGTAACCTGTCACTTCAGGATTGGAAGTTGCGGTACAGAGGAAGCTCACTTTGCCGCCTTCAGGCACAGTTTGCGGCTGTACAGACAGGATCACAATGGGTGGATCTGTAAGGAGAAGAAGAAGGACGGGGGGAAAAAAAAATCCCAATTGTTTTATTTCTCCATTGTACAATTTTTCCACAAGACAATACTATGCACATAGTTTTGTACACAGTACAATACAGCGACCCAAAGATCATTAGCATCACAATTCTCTCACACCCTAGTCTTCATCAAGCAAGTTCGGGAAACCAATTCTGCAAAAAAAGTGGGAGAATTATTATGGGGTGTGGTGTCTAGTTCTGCCAGCAGCGACTTAGCTCCCTGTTGTGGTTAGCCGGCAGCAGGTGCAGACGGCTGAGGAGAGCGAGGACTCAGATGAAGGGCCAGGACTATTAGGGAGTGGACTGCTGCCTTCAGAGATTGTGGGGGCTGGCAGCAGCGATGAGGAGGTTCCCGAGGAGCCTGTGCCAAGTGTGCGTGCACGCAGGGTTGCTTGCAGGAAAGAGCAGCTGCAACAGCATGGGTGACTTGGCAGTAAGGCTGCAGGGTAATGTGGTCCCTCCTTCAAGAAGATAAAAAGCCAGCTGTGAAGTGAATGTTCTTTGCAGGAAGCAAAGACGTTTTGAAACTCCAGCCTCATGGACATTGCAGTATTTTAGTTGGTATTTGAAGACTCTTGCTGTAAAATATTTCTAGGTAACCTTATCTGTGATTCTTGGCAGCCTCACACAGTTTTGATGAGGCTCGTGCTTATCAAGGTTAATTAGTTTGCAGCAGCCTTTAACCGGGGGATTCGTAAGAATCATTAAAAGGTTTCTGTTCCCTTTGGTTCGTGTTTGTTTTATTGGACAAGGGTTTGGGTCAGAACACTCCCTTGCTGTCTGTTTGCGGATCTAGTTGGATCCCTTGCTCTCTGTCTTGTGAGTTAACTGCTCCATCTAAGTAGAGTTAGACCTTCTCAGGGGCTACCCCAAAACCAGGGAGCCACAATCCCAGTTGCTTGCTGTGCTTCAGGTTTCCTGGGCTTCTCTCAAGGATCAGGTACCTGACTTTCAGTCCCAGCTGCCGTAAAATACAGTATTTGCCTCCAACTTAATTGTTTGACTGGGCTTCTTCCTGCTTCTTCGGGGCTTCTAATAACAGCCTTAGAATGCTGAGGTCAGCTCCTATAAGCAGCTCATATGTATAAAAGTGCACAGAGTCCTAAAATTGGAAGAAATTACTTTTAACCTTCAGGTCCACAGTTCAGTGGAGGAATCCAAATTAAAGCATTCAGACCAATGGCTGTCCTTCTCTGCTTGGACATTTCTGACAAAGGTCAGCTTATTCCATCCTCAGATCACTGACTCCATTACTGAGCGGCCCGTGCAGCTCAGAAAGGTTTTCCTAACATTCCATCATTCAAATTATTATTTTTTTTTCTGTCCTGCTCAACATCTCAGGCTTTCTTTCTGGTATCTGAAGAATGCTATTGTGTGGGTGTCCTCTCTTCTCAAAGTTAAACATTCTCAATGTCTTCTTCACTTGAAGAGTTTCCAGGTCTTTAATGGTAAAAGAATGTCTCCCTTCACAAAGCGAATTATAATCTGGGAATTCATCTGGGTACGTCACCTCTCAGATGACCTTAGCCCAGATCTTGGATTGATACCTTTGATGTTTTGTGAGCGGTAGAGGGGAACAATACTTTGTGAAGATTTCCTGCGGTAACTGTGTGGGGGTGGAGGGAGGGGCAGGACACGAATGTAATCAATGCATCCATGGCTGGGGATTAGCTCAGCTATCTTGAGCTAATCATTAAATTACGAGGCTGACTCTGTAAACCGCTTAGAGAGGACTGCAAAGCATTGCGAGGCAGTATATAAGTCTAAGTGCTCTTGCTATTAAGAGTCCTTCCAAACTCAATGGTCTACCTGACCATTTCTTGGCCACAAAGCCAAGCGCAGGGGTCTCTCACTCATCCCTCCATTCATCCCGTCCTCCTAAGAACTGAGAAGCCTTGGATACTTACACTGAACGTTAAGGGTGACCGAGGTCTGCTTGCCAGCAGGGGCTGCCGGGTTGCTGACACGACAGGTGAAGGTGCTGCCCATGTCTCGGCTGCTTGGTATTAAGAGGAAGGTGCTGACAGCCACTTCCCGCTTGCCATCATCCATCAGGGACTGCAGGAGAACAAAGAAGACGCATTTAGAGCAGAGGTGGGTATTCAGCCCGTTCTGACCAGTTCTGGAGATCCAGTAGTGGAAATTTTGAGTAGTTCGGAGAACTGGCAAATCCCACCTCTGACTGGCCCCGCCCCCATCTATTCTCCGCCTCCCAAGTCCCAGCTGATTGGCTGGCTCTCCTTTGGTTGCCCTGCACAGGAGAACGGAGCTGGAAAGCAGGTTAGTGGGGTGGGGAGGGAATGGGGATTTTACAGTATCCTTCCCCTGCCACGCCCAACAAGCCATGCCCACCAAGTCACACCACACCCACAGAACCGGTAGTAAATTTTTTTGAATCCCACCACTGTTTATAGCCAAACTTCTAGTGACTCTAGGAAGACCGGGCCAGAAGTTATAGACCTAGAATGCCATGGATTGCTCACAATTGGTTTGGATATGGGCCTTTTCCCCTATCCCTCTCTTTGTTACATACAAGTCTACATCATACATTTTTGACACTTCACCTTAACCTGCCCATTGGTCAATATCATAGAATTATAGAGTTGGATGAAATCTTGGAGGCCTTCTAGTCCAAATCCCTGTACAAGACAGAGGTCCATAGATTCCCACCCCCCAAATAGTTATCCTAAACTTTTCTTGAAAACCTCCGGTGATGCAGCATCTGCAATTCCAGGAGGCAAACTCTTCCACTGCTTGTCTATGAAGGTTACCAATCATCCAAGTCAGGGTTGTCCCAAAGGTGCTTTTTTCCAAAACGTTTTGCTTCTCATCCAAGAAGCTTCTTCAGACCTCCGAATGAGATGATGAGAAGTGAAACATTTTCAAAGGAAAAAAAAAAAACCCAAGACAAGTCCAATGTCAACTCATAAAACATTTTGTGTACAGCGTTTTATAATTGTCAACAAAAAGAAGGGGAGTGTTTCAAAGAGCAGGCAGCAGTGTGGAATCGAAAGTACATTCCATTCATATTTTCTTCAGAGACTGATTAGATGACTGAAGCTTCTGCTGGGCAAAAATCTAATTGGAGAGCATGATTGAGGACTCTTGGCTATGGCCATGTTTTGTTGGATGATACACCCAGAAGGGTGGGGCGGAAAAGCAGGATCAAGGGTGACAGTGAATTACGTATCTCAGAGTCGGCTATGCCCAGGCTTATGCCGGCATGTTAATTTCTAATAAATCCTTTCAAGTTTTGGGAGTGTGGCTCGAGGCTCATCATTTAATTGGAGTAACTGCCGGAATCCTGACATCCAGTTGCCTTTTGGAAAAAGCACCTTTGGGTCTTCCACTGTTTAATCATTCTCAGTGCTACGAAATCCCACCTTACTTCCAGATTGGATCTCCCTCTGACATTGCCCAATGGGCAATTCTGACAACTAGCGATTGAAAACCGTCAGGCTGAGCTTACCCCAAAACTTGAAAACCCCCATTCCCAGGTCGCTGCCGCACTCGGTGGGAACCAAAGCTCAACTCACTGACGCACCTTGGAGTAAACAGCTGATTCTTGTCGCTGCCCATCACGATACCAGGTGATTTCAGCTGCTGGCTTGGCTCCAGATGCGCGGCATGAAAGGTTGTAGGGGATGTTGGATATGACATGGACAATGGGGCCACTGTGAATCTCAGGGTCATTGGGAGGGACTGCAAGAACACAGGCAGAGAGGTATGGTTGGTTACCATGTCTTGGAAAGAGGCTATAGACAACCAGGCCTGGGAACGACCAACTGTTGGCACTACAAAATTCCTTCACTAATAGAAGATAATACTTATAGCTTGGGGTTCAACCGTGGAGTCCTTGGTACTCTCTAAACATCTTGCAGAAGTTTCATTATCCAGCTCGGGAACATCTTATTGCACTGAAAGTTAACACCAACAACTTGGATGATGTTACCTAGTTGGGTAATGGAATGTCTGCAAGGAAACAACCAAGTCAGACAGCACCAATATCTCCACAATTCATTCACTTTTGCTCATTCTGTCTCTTGGTCTGATTTCTACGGGCTCTCTACTATCCCCACTGGCTTATAATTCAATCTTCACTGCTCGGAAAAACGTAGAAAACAAGGCTTATGCTAAACCAGAATAGGTAAGCTTGATAGCCCCTTTGCAAGGCCCCCGTATCTGTGGGTGAAATGACTACCTTTCTGCAACAATGCTTTTAAAAATATGGGTGGAGAAGAAATGGGAGCAAGAGACCCGCAGAGACAACCTGGTCCATTTTCTACGCTTGCCATAATGGAGAATGGTATGTAACCCAGGATTGAACCCTTGAGCTCTGAGCCTGCTTCTCTGCCTGCAAATATTTCATTGCCAGGTTTAATATCCTCCTCAATGCAGGTTAGTTTGCTGGCTTCATGTTCTTATGCATCAATGAGCCAGCAAACTTTGTTCTCCCTGCCCTCCGCTAATGATATTACCTCATTTATATTGTAAGAACACATGCGGACATGCAACAAAATATCTAATGTGCAATATTATATGAAATAAACAATAACACAGGTTAGTCCACATTTAGTAATTGCCCTGTTTAGCCATCATTTGCAGTTATGATGGTGGTAAAAAGGTAACTATACAACCAATCCTTGCATTTATGACTTGCAACCTTCGCAGGTCTGTAAAGCAAAGGAAAGCTGAAAGAAGTTTGTTAGCATAGTAACCTAGTGACAGCTTTGCTTAACACCCAAGTTGCTGGTCCCAATTGCGGTCGCTAAACAAGAACTACCGGTATCTGTAGTGAGAAGAGTTATACCATTTTAAATTTTAGCAAATATCTTTAATATCTGGCAAATAATTTTTTATTTCATGGACCTCTGAGAGAATCTTGTGGGATCCCCAGGGATCCCCAGATCACACTTTCTGTCCTTTACAAACTTTCTAAGTTATCTTCCTCAGTGGACATGACTTCAAGCTTTAACATGGGCATGGGCCAGCTTTCCCCAGAAGCCATCATGAGTCTGCAGGAGTGATTTTACATAACGAACCATATCCACTTCTTCATAGTCCAATTTAGGCTTTCATGATACTCTCATGGAAAGATCAACCAGTGTCAAACTCGACTTCATTGAAGGCCGCATCAGGGTTGTGTTTGACCTTGGGTGGTGGGTGGGGGTGTGGCCAGGGTGGGCATGGCACAGCACTTGTGGTAGGGGGCACCTGTGGTGGCGTGAGCACTCTGCCAGCAAAAATGGGCTCCCAAGCTCTGTTTTCGGCTGGGAGGGCCTCCTGCATCCCTCTGCCAGCGAAAACGGAGCTCAGGAGGGCCACTCTGTTTTCACTGGCAGAGGCACTGAGGGCTGGTCCTTCGTTGTTTCCAGGGCAGCCCCACGGGCCAGATCTAAACACACTGTGAGACGGATCCAGCCCCCGGGCGTTGAGTTTGACACCCCTGAACCAGAAGAATCTCTTGATGTGTATAGCTGGGGTAGCTGTTCAGGAGACCACAAATTGGGATTTTGAAAAACTGGGATCGTCTCACCAACAAAAACAGGAAGGTAGAAGGAAACTCACTAAGTACAGTAAGTTTAGCTCGCTGGGAGCGCAGCGCTGCTTGTGTGGCTTGGCACTCATAAACAGCATCGTCGTCGAGTTCAGCATAGTCGATGCGTAAGTTGTGTTGACCGGCAGAGGCATCTCCTACAATTGAATAGCGGGACCAACCTGTGGAGAAAGCCATAGGGTAAGATATCAGCCTTTTACCAGGTAGGCCAGATAGGAAACATGACCAGATAAGCTAACTCTACTTTATTGTAAAGTTAAATTAATAGAATCTTGCAAGTCTGAAAATAGGCATCTCCCACCATTATTTTTTGCAGCCCAAGAACAATCAACCCATGGAACAGCGGTTGCAGGAGCTTCATCATTGGAAGCTTTCAAGAAGGGACTGGACTGCCATCTGTCAGAAATGGTGTAGGTCTGCTTGAGTGGGGGGTTGGGCTAGATGACCTACTAGGTCCCTTCCAACTCTGTTAATCTGTATCTGTAACTTAGGGGTGGTCTCTTCTGAGTCTCTTGCTATGTCCACTATACAGCTGTGGGCTCTGCTCCCTCTTACCCAATCATTCCCTAGGCAGGCTCTCTTTGCCTGGTCTCTCAAGGTCTTTCTCACATACCATTACTGTCAGCCTTCAAGATTTTCTTCCTTTGCTTTGCATCTTTCGGCTGTCATAAGTAACGGGGGCAGGAGCGGGGACATGGTTATGGGAAGCGAGCTGGAGGTGTTACAAAACAGAACTGTATAAGTTGGGGGGGGGAAGATTCTTGCTTAGGCTTTTATCCTATGCTATGTGCAGCCGCAACTCTTGAATGAAACCAGGATTGAAAAATTCAGTTCTGTGTCACTCAGGATGAGATTGAATTAGGATCAACACCTTTGGCAGTTTGTGGTAAGCCAGTATTTCTCCCAATAAGATCATGCCCAGAAGATCATTGGTTGCCCTCTCCCCTCTTTGGAAGAGCTTTATAACTCCCGCTGCTTTAAGAAAGTTCAAAACATTCTCAAAGATCCACCTCATCCTGGGCACCCTTTTTTTTCTGAACTATTACCATATAGCGGACGATACAGGATACAAGGACAAATAGGCTGAAAAACAGCTTCTATCCCAGGGCAGTAACTCTACAGAATTCTACTGGATAGTGCAATATTTGTGCAATATCAGGGGTTTTCAATTCAATGTGTGGAGTGTGAAGGATGTGTGTGTTTATTTTCATAGTAGTAAATTGTACACTGAAGATGGTATTTAATTTCATTGTATGAGGTGCGATGACTATAAAGTAAAGTAAAGTAAAGTAAAGTAGAGTAGAGTAGAGTAGAGTAGAGTAGAGTAGAGTAGAGTAGAGTAGAGTA
>NW_020769327.1:423839-447218 GCF_900518735.1 Pseudonaja textilis | reverse complement strand
TCCACAAGTCTTAAAGTTGCCAAGGTTGGACACCCCTGCTTTAGAACGAGCGCAGGGAAGACCAGCAAAAGATAATTAGGGTGCTGGAGGCTAAAACGTAGGAACTGGGCCTGTCTAGTCTAATGAAGAGAAGGACTGGAGTGACATGATAAGAGTTTTCCAATATTTGAGGGGTTGTCACCAAGAAGGGGACAGCCTATTTTCCAAAGGACCTGGGGGCATGGACAAGACGTAACGGATGGAAAAAGAGAGATCCAACCTAGAACGAAGGGGAAATTTCTTGACAGTGAGAACAATTAGGGCAGGAGTCCCCAAACTTGGCAACTTTAAGACTTGTGGACTTCAACTCCCAGAATTGGACTAGATGACCTCCAAGGACTAGGGCTAGGTTGGACTAGATGACCTCCAAGGTCCCTTCCAACTCTGTTATTCTATGATCTATATAGGTTCTTTGTTACCTTGAGGGTAAACAATGTTCCCACGCAGATGTCCTCCAGGGACGTAGTTTTGCAAATCCCATTAGGTTGAGTTGTGTTAGGGAAAAATGAGAATTGTAGTCCAATATACCCAGAAGATTTAAGTTAGGGTATCATTTCCTATCTGAAATAAATCCAGTTACCCATGAAAAGCTGTTTGCCCTTGACAAATCTACTCTCTGCTCCTTCTGACCACCAGGAAGCTGTTAAGATTCAAGGAGTTGAAGAGAACCTGTTTTGGTGCATAGATCCCTCCAATGTAAATCCTGCTTAACTGCAATCCAATAAGGGTTGGCCTTTTTGTTCTATTGTTAAGAAGTTTACTTACTCCACCAGGATCTGAATAGTGGGATAATCCCTTCAAGAGGGTCAAGAAGATTGAGGCACAGAATCAGCTCATGACAAAGGCCTGGATGGCAGCCAGGCAGGCAGAATAACCCACTTCTCTTGGGCTTTTAGTTGCCCCAGAGAGACAAGACCAAGTCCAGCTGATCAACCTTCTGAGAAACATTGAAGTGAACTCTGCTTGTGACCGGTATGAATCCTATCATGAGCATCAAGAAACACAGAAACGGTCTGGTTATTGCAAGTGGTGTTGAGAACCACTTCGGGTCTCTGAACTGTGGGTGCAATTTAAGTGGAGTGGGGAAATGGAGACTTTAGAACAGGGGTGGCTGATCGGAGCCATGAGGGCTGCAATGTGGCTTTCAGAACCACATTTGGATGGCACCTGGTTCCAGTGGGTTAATGGAACAGGAGTCCATAACAAATCATATTGACGAACGTAATTGATTTGCTTTAATTCACTGTAAATCGAATCACGTCGAACTAAGTTTCTAGGCCAAACCAGCCACTCCTGTGACACCACTCCAAAAAGAAGTACTGTTTCAGCCTATATTGTGCATCCCTTTGACTAACAGAGATGGCAATCGGCTACTCCAGGTAGGAAGAACTGTTCCTGAGTTCCAAGGGCCTCTGATCTTTCCTGATGCTGTCTGGGGGGGGGTCACCTGTTCTCTTCAAGCTTGGACCCAGTGACAAAAACCCAGAGATGGATCAGCAGTTCCATCTTCCTTGATGTTTCCTCTAGGCAAGGATGTCCTTTGGGGACCAGATAGAGATGGGAAGAAAGAAGCGGTGGCAAACACAGTACCGTTGGGACCATTTTGTCAAAGGTTCTCCTAAGATGTGAGTCAACAGTGTTCCTAGCTAATTTGTCTACATTTCTCTCGTTTGCAAATACACGCACAGACACTCTTTGTGACCAACCAAAGGAAGCATTGACTCCAGAGATGGTATGCAGCAGGTTCTGACTAGTTTGGAGAACCGGCAAATCCCACCTCTGACTGGCCCCACCCCCATCTCTTCTCCGCCTCCCGAATCCCAGCTGATCGGCTGGGTCTTCTTTGGTTGCCCTGCACAGGAGAACGGAGCTGGAAAGCAGGTTTAGTGGGGCGGGGAAGGAATGGGATTTTGCACTAACCTTCCCCCAGGAGTGGGGAGGGAATGGAGATCTTACAGTATCCTTCCCCTGCCACGTCCATCAAGCCACACCACGTCCACCAAACCATGCCCACAGAACTGGTAGTAAATTTTTTTTGAATGCCACTGAGTATTCCACTCAGGTTTTCATCTGGAGACCCTCAAGAGCATTCTACCACTCACAAGAACAGCACATACAGCAGTGTTACTTAAAAGCTGCAGGTCAGCTCACCACCTACCTATGACCCTAGAAGCCAATCTTTGCTCCAGGAACTTCATGGTGGTTACTATAGAGAAGTTACTGTCTTCCAATTCTGGCCAATGCAACTCCGATGTATGAGATCAGAAACAGTGCCAGCAAGAGCCACCGCAAACAGCAGAAGACAAATGGAAGATGCATGGCCATGGAAGGGGACTGCACTGGCAGCTCCTGAAAAGTAGGGGTGCAGTGGCTGAAAGACTAGGCAAGTAGGGTTGGGGTCAGGGGTGGGATTCTACCAGTTCGCATCTATTAGCTAGACCGGTTGTTAACATTCTAAGCGGTTTGGAGAACCGGTTGTTAGAAGAAATTACTGGTCTAATCCTGTAAGGAAGGCAGGAAGGAAACATTCTGGTGTTGCTTACAGAAACTGCCTCTCCATTGACTCTTATTACATTCTTGGCAGGACTAGACTTCCTGCCTCTGGAACTTCTCTTGAGTTTTTTCCCCCTCCTTTGCTGATACTTTGCTTGTGTGGAGTGACCGTTCGAAATTACAATGGCACTGAAAAAAGTGATTTATGACCATTTTTCATATTTACAACTGTTGCAACATCCCCAGAGTCATGAGAGGCCAGGCGAGGAGATGTGTGCCTCCATGTGAGTGATGTTGAGTTGGCCACACATGACCACCAAGCCATGTCCACCCAGTCGCATGACCACCAAGCTACGCGCCCACCACCTAAGCCACGCCCACAGAACCGGTTGTTAACAATTTTGAATCCCACCCCTGGTCGGGGTGGAAAGAGGGATGATTGAACTCTTTCTTTCTAACCACCGTACATTTGTTTCTCTCTTCAGAGCTGAAATGGACAAGGAAAAGTGGAGTCTTTCAAGTGACTCCAAGCCTTTGAAAGACACTCCACTGTTCCAACTCAAAAATAATGATGACAGCCTGTCACTCACAGGATGAACAGCTGAATAATTATGTGAGCTTGGGATGGGGTGGGGGTATGCATGCGTGTGTGTATATGTCACATTCTCCAGAGCAGTGTCTGCTCTGTTTTGCAAATTGAGGAAAGTGAGATGTTTTGATGTTTCAATTATTGTTGTGTTTCACCTTCTCCTAGGAACCATTAGGAACACATCTGAGGAGTGTTTTAAATCATGGAACGAACATCCCACGAAGGACCTCCAGTCCCGAGCACAAAGCCATATTTGGGCCTACACATCTCTGAGGCTGGTGAGAAGTGAGCAGATCTGGGTTCTGTTGACAGCTTGGGAAGGCAGGACTCCCAAGAAGTGTCTGGATATAATGACTTATCAGGAGAACAGGAATAGACTGTGAGAAGAGGCAGAAACGGCTATCATCTATGTTGAGCAGGTTCTGTTGGTATGAGAATCAGCTGCCTGCACGAGACAAGATGAGAAACAAAGGCATCTCAGATTAATTCAAGAGGTGGGCAGTCCCCACACGCCTGAAATAGATGGGGGGCTTTGATCAATGAACCCAGATCAACAGGAGGCACTAAGAATGCAGATATCAAGACAGATGTAAGAGGCAGCCAAATACTTCAGCATTGCAATCCTATAACAAAAAACTTAATCTAGTTTTTGAATTAACTTTTTGGGGGGTGATTTGTGCAAGGGTAAATGTTCCCCTTGCACATATGTGCTAGTTGTTTCCGGCTCTAGGGGGTGGTGCTGATCTCCATTACAAAGCCGAAGAGCCAGCTCTACCGAAGACGTCTCCGTGGTCATGTGGCCGGCATGACTAAATGCTGAAGGCGCATGCAACGCTGTTACCTTCCCACAAAATTGGTCCCTTTTTTTCTACTTGCATTTTTACATGCTTTTGAACTTTGGCAGAAGCTGGGACAAGCAACGGGAGAGCGCACTCCGTTACGCGGTACTAGGGATTCGAACCGCCAACCTTTCTGATTGACCAGCTCAGCGCCTTAGCCACTGAGCCACCGCGTCCCTTTTGTGCAGTGTATTGGCTTGTAAATTAGCGGTCTGGGCTCAGGCAACATGGCAAGCCATAAGAAACCTAACCAAGATTGCCACCAATCCAGCTTAGCATTTGGCATGAATGGAGCCACCAGATATGGAAATGGGTAAACCACGTTGCGCGAAACCATCTAAGGGTGTGGTGGGCCCTCTCCTCTTTATATGCTATAGTGCAAGAGCTGCTATTTTAAACCACAACAGGCAAGAGTCTCTTGCCACTGGCCATGCTGCCTGAAGTTGATAGGGATATAAATCCAAAAACATCTGGAAGGCATTTGGTGTTTGCTTTTGCAGAGAAAGAAGCAATGGCCCAATGGTTACTGCAATGGAGGCCTGCTGAGAACCGAGTATTCCCCGTTCCAAAACACTTATACTCCCCTCCATTGGTTCTCTCCCTCCCTTCCTCCCCACATCACATCCCTCAGGCTGTAGGACGCCCTTGCCTCGTATTTCCATGCTTCACAGCAAATCCTTTTTGAAGCGGCACAGAGGCTAAAATGAACCGCTGAATTTCTGCCTGGTAATAGGCGTAAAATCTGCAGTCCATTGTGCCAAAACTGCAGGGGGAAAGTGGGAGGGGGGGGGAATGAAAGCACACATAACTCTTGTCCACCCCACGGAACTAGGGCGGCATCCGAGGAGAGGCGGGTCATTCTTCCACCCAGGCAAAAGTTAGCCCAGAGGGTTCACCTTTGGGAATTAATTAGAATGGAGAGCGAATGATATTGTGGCCTGCAAAAGGAAGCGAATTCTCTACCTCAGCCATTTCTGGATCATCCCTCGTTGCTGGAAAAAAAAAGCAGGACATCTACTTCTCCTCCTCAATCTTTAAAAGTGTGAATGTGCAAAAAAAAAAGTCCACCCAGGATCTTTTATGTGGTCGGTATACACATTTCTCTCTCTCCCTCCTGCCCATCTCGCTCCTTCCATCTCTGCTATGGCTCTGCAGTCACAAAACTGATTCCCTGCCAGGCAACCTAATTAAGGAAAAAAAATTCCCGTGATGAAGATCGGGGGTGGGGTGTGTGTGTGGGGGGGGGGGGGGAAGGAGTTTGAGGCCAAGCTGCATTTTGTAAAAAAAAAATGACTAAAAGAAAAGAAAAGGAAGAACAATAGGAGCCGTCCATCAGTGGCAAAAAAGGAAGAAAAAAGTGGGTGTGGATGCAAGGATATGTCATGCCCGAATAAATAAATCAATGCTTATCATCAGATCTCCATCTTTTTGAATGGTTACGAGACCAATAGGAATATCGGTCTATTGCTTCCGACATTCATTCAAGAAAAAAGTCAGCTAGGACTTTCCAGGTGTTTCATGAACATCTTTTAGGAGAATTGGACTCTGGCTGGTGGGAATCTTCTTAGTCACAAGGAACACCTCTTCCAGCACGGAGAAGGAGAATAAAGATCTCCTCACCCATTCAAACTCATCAACCATTTCATGGATTCTTGGAAAAAACATTTCTTGACTTGGGGTTGAGCAGTGTCTTTTTTCTCTGCTGGACCAGAACGCCCCCTCGCAAGTGAGCTTCTGGGCTTTGCAGAACTGCGGTTTTGAGCTGAATCACCAAACTGGAGATTTGGATTCTCTTTTGTCCAGAAATTCTTCCAGAAGTGAGCCAGGAAGGAGAAGAAAGATGACAAGGGAGCCAGGAAGGAGAAGAAAGATGACAAGGGAGCCATAAGAAAGAGAGAGAGAGAGAGAGAGAGAGTGGCCATATTGTCACTTTGTAAGCTGGGAGGGAGAATTGCCAGAGCTGGCAGCTTGAGAGGGCCTGGGTTGGGGGGCTGGATAATAGACCCTTTGTATCAAGGGCTCATTCAATTGCCATCAGTTCCGCCAGCCCTCCTGTCTGGTTGACATACCTCTCCCACTCGGTCTCTCTGCCGCTACTTCTGACCCACACATGCCCCTCGCCTGGGCAACCACCCCTCTGCATCCTTTTGTTTCCATCTGTAAGTTGGAAATGTTCCACCAAGCGACGGAGAAGGGAATCTGGGCTTCGAAGAATATTCTGGGGGAACGTTAACGGGGCCCTTTTCAGCTCCCGCTGCCAATTTGCAGATAGTAGTTTATCGTGAAAAGGCCCCATAAAAATGCTGCGTATAAGATTTAGATAGAATACATACATGAAGGTAGTAGTCTTTGACTTATGACCAGTTGGGATGAGAACTTCCAGCATTATGCAATGTGGTCAGTGAGCCATGCTTGATTTTACAGCAGTATTTTTTTTTTTTTGCTGTGGTCATTAATAGCAATAGCACTTAAGACTTATATACCACTTTATAGCCCTCTCTAAGCAGTTGACAGAGTCAGCCTATTGCCAAACGCCAGAATTTTAATGATGTTATCATGATGCTTCAACAGTCATAAGTGCAAGGATCGGTCATAAGTCACCTTTTTCAGTGCTGCCATAACTTCAGATGGTTGTTAAACAAAGGTTTTTTTAAAAAAGTTGAGGACTATTTTGCGTCTAATATAGTGTAGATTTGATGTTCTCCTGGTGGAATCCATTAGTGCAAAATAAGACCTATTTTATTATCACTTCAGTGGTTGCTTGTACGCTTCTGGGGACAATTCAAAGTGTTGGTTATTGTTAGGAATCTGTCCAATTAGTTCACAATTATTCCACCTATCTTGTCATGCCACCTATAGATAATCATGTTCAATAACTAGACACAAGGGCAGTTTTTCTCCAAATGCCATCACTCTGCTAAACAACTAATTCCCACAACACAAACTATTTACAAAGATTGTATTACTATTCTTCTTCTCATCCTTCCTATTACCTATCTCCTCCCACTTATGACTATAATCTTGCTGCTTGCACCTTTACGATTTATATTGTTTTAGTTAGTTTCCTAGTATGATTTGATTCAGTGGTGGGATTCTTTTTTTTTTTACTACCGGTTCTGTGGGCGTGGCTTGGTGGGCGTGGCAGGGGAAGGGTACTGGCTTCCCCGTTGACTTTGCTCGTCAGAAGTTCGCAAAAAGGAGCCACATGACCTTGGGACACTGCAAAACCATCATAAATATGAGTCAGTTGCCAAACGGCTGAATTTTGATCATGTGACTACGAGGAGGCTGCAACAATAGTGTGAAAACTAGCCCTAAACTCACTTTTTTCTGTTGCTGTCGTAATTTTGAACGGTCGCTAAATGAACTATTGTTAAGTTGAGGACCCCCTGTATGTTTAAAATTGAGAGGAGGGGATAAATACACTCCTCATATAGTTTTATGAACTGACCAATCTGGGTGTGGCAAGATGCGAGGATAGTTCCCTCTTCTCCCCAATTCTCCTTTCGGCTCTTATGGGAGATCAACTGGATCTCCTCCAAGCCAGAGGTGGGTATTCAGCAGGTTCTGACCCGTTCTGGAGAATCGGTAGCGGAAATTTTGAGTAGTTTGGAGAAGCAGCAAATCCCACCTCTGACTGGCCCCGCCCCCATCTATTCTCCACCTCTCAAGTCCCAGCTGATTGGCTGTGTCTTCTTTTGTTGCCCTGCACAGGAGAACGGAGCTGGAAAGCAGCTTAGTGGGTGGGGAGGGAATGTGGATTTTGCAGTATCCTTCCCCTGCCATGCCCACCAAGCCACGCTCACAGAACCAGTAGTAAAAATTTTTGAATCCCACCGCTGCTCCAAGCCCTTCACCATCAGATTTGGTGGGAAAAAGCCAATATGGGCCTTTTCGTCATGGCACTGAAACGTACCAAACTTGACCGCAAGGACACACCTTTGCTATTTATGAGTCCTTTGTGCTGACAGGCTTTGCAGACCCCTGCAGTATATGTTGCCATAGCTTCCTGGCATCAGCTCAGACCTGAAATTAGGTCATTCCCAGAAGCCAACAGATGTTAATTTTGTGCATTTGTCCCCGTAAAGCTGGCTACTTCTCCTCTTTCCCCTCTGCCCTGAGTTACATGGCCTATGAAAATCCTCTAAGCACTTATGTCCAGCCCCTTTGTCCAGCTGTTTAGATCAAGCATGGTTTCTATCAAAATACCAACAATATATTAGTTTATGCCTCCAAAACGGAGTGAAGCAGATATCTATGGAATACCCTGGCGTACTTCTAGATGCGTTGGGACTGCAACTCCAGGTGTCTCTCCGCCAACGTGGTGTTGGCATGGTGGAAGGGAACATAAAGTTTCACAATAAACAATTTACAAAGTCTACATTATTATTATTACTATTAATCTTCTCATCACTCCTTATCACCCATCCCCTCCCACTTGTGACTGTATGACTGTAACTTTGTCGCTTGTATCCTTACGACTTATATGGACTGTTTCCTAGTATGATTTGATTGCTTATTGTACCCTATGACTATCATTAAGTGTCGCACCTTATGATTCTCGACTCTTGACAAATGTATCTTTTCTTCTATGTATAGTGAGAGTATTTCCACCAAGACAAATTGCTTATGTGTCTAATAACATTTGGCCAATAAAGAATTCTATTCTAAATAATAATAATAATAATAATAATAATAATAATAATAATAATAATAACAAACAACAACAACAACAACAACAACAACAATAATTTAGAGCAACTACAGGAACGACAAACGGCTGGAGGGATTTCAGATTCCTGTTAGGATCTCCCTTGAATCTTGGATTCCTTACAAACTCATGAGGATAATTGCTTGTTTTATTGTAATGTCATCTTCAATACAACTAAAAGTCACCTTCAATACAACCTTCTATTTTAAAGACTAACCAAGTCCAGTTGAATCATAGAGAATTATCAGGATGGAGAACAGGGAGTAGATAGGCACTGACCATCAAGCTGTTAGTAACCAGGTAGTGGAGTTAGCAACTACAAGTCCCTTCTTCACAGTTTTTTCCATGGTAGCAATGAATTTTGGATATTTCTATTGAAACACTAGTATTTTCTTAAGGAGATATAGGCACGTGCAAATTATATTACTTTCTGAAAATTCCATGCAGATTTGCAAATGTTCTGTAGCAAGATGTAAATAATCGATCTCTTAGCATGGTTAGGTTTAAACCTACATTATGGAGCCCATTCCCACCTTCTCAGACTTAAAGAGGCAAGCATAGCTCTCATCATCAGCATCTGGTCTCCAGCAGCTGCATTTGAATTTTGGTCTAGGATGGTGTTTCTCAACCCCAGCAACTTTCAGACATATAGATTTCAACTCCCAGAATTCCCCTATGTTGGCTGGGGAATTCTGGGAATTGGAGTCCACACCTCTGAAAGCTGCTGCAGTTCAGAAACGCTGATCTAGCATTCCTAGCATTTCCGGCAAAACTTTAAAACATTGCTCTGGAAAATAGCATATGGCAGAATTTTCCCTCTTCTCAAATCTTCCCCAAATGTCCATGAAATTTAACCTCAAACAAAAGCACTAACAAATGCCAAAGTTGCATTTGTTAATTTCCCATCTTTCATTTTTCTTTCTTTATTTTAAAGAAAATTACCGAGTCGTATTCTTGGTTCCTGCCCAAACTACCAGTTCTGCCTTTTATGTAGGTCACTGATTGGTGATGTCCCAATTCGTAACATGTAGCAATAGCACTTAGTCTTATATGCTGCTTCACAGCCCTCTCTAAACAGTTTACAGAGTCAGTCTCTTGCCCCACAACAATCTGGGTCCTCATTTTACCCATCACAGAAGGATGGAAGGCTGAGTCAACCTTGAGCCTCTCAGGATCAAACTCTTGGCTGTTGGCAGAGTTAGTTGTGTGGTCCTCCTGAGCTCTGTTTCGCTGGCAGAGGACAGCAGGAGGCCATCGCAGCCAAAACGGAGCCTAGATGAGTGACATCGAACTGGCCACACTCATCCTAGCTATGCCCCTTGCCCCCCACCAAGGTCAAACACAACCGATTCAGTGGTTAGAGTGCAGTAGATTCGAACTGCCAAATTCCAGGTAGCTGGCAGTCAGCAGAAGTAGCCGGCAGTACTCTACTCTAACCACTGCGCCACCACGGCTCTTATATCCATGAGCTCTGCTCCACAAGTCTCACATTTCAATGTCAGAGGCACAACAACCTTATCGTTGAGGAATGGGGACTGAGGGACCTTTTCCCCCTTTAAAAAGTGATTTCTTTAGATCCTAACAAGACCTATCCCACTTATAGGCAGAGCCAAAACCAACGGTAGGTTAGGCCATTTCAGTCTCCTGCCATTATACCTCTGTAATTAGCATTCAAATCAAACCACAGGTAGAGGAAGCATACTTAACCATCTATCTCTCTACCACTTGATTTCACATCAGGATTGTGTTTGACTGGGGGGGGGAGAGGGGGGACATGGCTAGTTCGATGTCACTCATCGAGGCTCCGTTTTGGCTGCGACGGCCTCCTGCTGTCCTCTGCCAGCGAAAATGGAGCTTGGGAGGGCCATGCACAGCTTCCCCAAGCTCCGTTTTCACTGGCAGAGGGTTGCAGGAGGCCGTCACAGCCCAAAACAGATCTTGGGAGAGCCGCACGCAGCCCTCCCAAACTCCCTTTTTGCTGGCAGAGGCATCACAGGCTGTTTCCAGGGCAGGCTCACAGCCCAGATCTTAAGCACCTTGCGGCAGGGGTGGGATTCAAATTTCTTAACAACTGGTTCTGTGGGCACGGCCTAATTTGTGGGTGTGGCTTGGTAGTCATGTGACAGGGTGGGTGTGGCTTGCTGACTGGGGGTGACTTGGTGGTTACGTGACTGGCTGGGCGTGGCTTGTATGTAAATATTGTAAATATTTATGTAAATATTGAAAATGGTATTCAGCTTTGTTCGGGCATTTTCCCACATCATTCTAGTTGTGCTTTTAAAGTTGTAGCAACTTTTCGGCAGAATCTCATCTGCCATCATCAGGCTTCTGTATTGTGTTTGTCTGCGAGTCAGACTTTCACAGACATTCACAGACGAACACAATACAGAAGCCTGATGATGGCAGATGAGATTCTGTCGAAACGTTGCTACAACTTTAAAAGCACAACTATAATGATGTGGGCAAATACCCGAACAAAGCTGAATACCATACATGTAAGTACCCGCAAAAACTTAAGAAAACATGCATACATACATATATATATAATATTATATTATATAATATATAATATATATAAGGAACAATTTTTATCCAAAATCAGGCAAAGCAGATTGAGTTGCTTGCAGAACCACAGATTCACTCAGAGATCTACCTTTCTGCAATCTGCTGCCTGAGTCTGCACTGAAAAATAGAAGCTTCAGTCCTAAGGAAGGTTCAGCTCTGCTCTCAGGCCACTTCTCCCCCACCCCCAAACTCCCTGAATACCACCCCTGACTGGGCCTCAGGGAAGCCTCCTGGGTGAAGGCAAAGCAGTACAACAGTGATTTAGCTTAGCTAGAAAGCAGAAATCGGACAGGAGGGGATGGGAGGGGCCAGCTAGTGGCACGATTTGCCGGTTCTCCAAACTGCACAGAATCGTAACAACTGGCTCAACAGACCTGGTCCGAACTGGTAGAATCCCACCCCTGCCTTGCGGGCCAGATTCGGTCCCCGGGCCTTGAGTTCGACCCCCGTGCTCTATCACCTGCTTGCTCTTTCTATTGTGCGGAGTTCCATTCATTACCGAGTACAATTTCTGGTCCTCTAAGGCTACCAGGCACGCAGTACTGATTTTGCGAGCTTCTGCAAAAATCCTGATTCCCAATCTGAACATTCGGCCAAGACATCAAACCCCATACTCTGTGGAATGGCACCCAAGCTCTGGAATCATCAATGCCATCCATGCACAAGGCAACCATCGTGCCCTATCTTTAAAAATGACAAGTTACAACTGTTTCTTTACAACCAAGACACTGAAAAGGTGACTTTACGATGGGCCCGCACACTTAAACAACTGCTGCGGTATCTCTAGAGTTGCGTGATCAAAATCTAGGTGCTTGGAACCGATGTGTATTTACGCTAGTTGCAATGTGTTCTGGGGAGTTCACGTGATCCTCATTTTATGGCCTCCCCAGCTGACTTCCTTGAGCAAAGTGGAAGCCAGTTTCACTTAACGACTATGTGATTCATTTGCAGTGATTCGCTTCATGTCTATGGCGAAAAAGGCGATAAAAATCACTTCAAATTACTGCCTGGCTTAGCAACGGAAATTCTGGCTTCTATGGTAGCCACAAGTCGAGGACTTGCTATAAATGCAACTGTCCTAGTAATATCCCTTTCTTTGTCCTGGACCTGCCTGTTTTTTTGAACTCGATGTTTCTCAACTTTGACAACTCTCAGATGCTGACAACTCCCAGAATTCCCTAGCCAGCTCTGGGAGTTGGTCCACATATCTTAAAGCTGACAAGGTTGTGAGGCACTGCTCTAAAATAATGGGTTGCCCCGGGATAAACCATGTCTTAGGAGCAAGAGTCTCCCCTTATGTCAAATGCTGTCATTAATCCAGTCTGTGTTTATTGGGCCGGACCGGGCTTTTATCCGTCAAACAGATTTCTACAGGTATGTCTGATAAAATCTCTGGATTTGGAAAACAAGGGGAGCTCTGAGGAGAGAGACCCAACCTTTCGAATCCTTCACTCCCTGTGAAATTATGTGCAGCAATCATCCAATCTTTTGGGCTCCTGCCAATCGATCTAGCAGCTATTAAGCATATAATAATTGCAGTTTTTGAAGTCTTCGGCATCTCCACCCCACCCCCCACCTCCCCTCCTCTTGGGAAAATTCAATCTTTCTGTTTCCTGCAACAATTTTACTTGGTAATAATCAATGGCTAGCTTAAAGCATCTCACCAGACGTGTTTAAAAATCAATCCAAATGTTTACCGCCGCAGGAAATTAAGGGGACAGACAATTACTTTGTGACAGAGAACGAGGCTTGGAAAATACGCATGCACACACAGCCTCCGAAATAAAGGCTTTATTTGGTCCAGCAGCAACACCTGCTTTATATAGTGTAAATGGACTTAGAACAGCTCCACTTTTCCAGAGAGGAGACAGGTGCTCTCTATTTCCACCCCAAGACTTAACAGTTCATTAGCTTGGGCATCGGTTCCTCTCTGCCGTAATGCCGCACTTCCCGTGCCAGCTGCAGCGATGAAACAAGATCTGAGGATACACACCCAGCTCTGCAACCCAAGTCACCTAAAAAAAAAAGGGTTTGAGAAGGGCATGCCAGGAAAATCTTGGGGTGAGTGAGAGAAACTCTAACCAGCTACCCTTTGGCCTCTAGCCTAAGGTCAGCTTCTATAGGCCATCCCCTTCTATGGCACCTGCAAACTGTATTCTCAGATCAACATGTTTATGTGGGGACAGATTTTATAATGCTCCCTCTCCAAAGCACTTATATACCAACGTGGAAAGAATGATAGATTTGTTTTTCTTTTTAAAAAGCCAGGGATTATATCATATTTATCATTGTGGCTTGAAAATCGAAGGGACTGCTTTCGATAAAACTCAGTAGCAACATGATTGCCAACGTCTGATGATGGATATGGCAGAAGGAGGAGGAGGAGGAGGAGGAGGAGGAGGAAAAGAAGGAGAAGGAGGAGGAGGAGGAAGAGGAGAAGGAAGAGGAGGAGAAGGAGGAGGAAGAGAAGGAAGAGGAGGAGGAGGAGGAGGAGGAGGAGGAGGAGGAGGAGGAGGAGGAGGAGGAGGAGGAGGAGGAGGAGAAGGGATTATAGGTAGTCCTCAACTTAAAACTGTTCATTTAACAACCGTTCAAAGTTTCAGTAGCATTGAAATAAATGTAATCCTCACATTTACAACCGTTGTAGCATCCCCACAGCCACACAATCAAAATTTAGGGTCACTTCCTGGGATCACCTGATCATCATTTGCGACCTTCAGAGTTGATTTAAAATAAGCAAAGTCAACCGGCAAGGCTGGATTTACTTAAGGACTTCAGTTAACTGCAACAATTCACTTAACAACTGCGGTACCAAAGGTCATAAAATCAGTTGCGACTCATTTACCACCACCCTGCTTAGCAAGAGAAAATCTGGCCCTAATCATGGCTGTAAGTCAAGAACCTCCTGTATTTCCAATTCGCGTTTGGAAGTCAGAGCATTATCTTTTGAACCTCAACTTATAAGCAGTTGGGTGATTTCTAGCTTGCTGTTGTAAGAAGCAAAGAGCTGCTGTAGCCCAGGGGTGTCAAACTGGATTTCTCTGAGGGCCGGATCAGCATTGTAGCTCTCCGTGGGCCGGCCGGAGGGAGAGATGGGACAGATACCTCCTGTAGCACTTTGCTGCAGGGGTGGGATGCTACCGGTTTGGACCGGTTCAGGCGCACCGGTAGCTCCCAAGAGCAGCTGTCATTGAACCAGTTCGGTCTGACTTGCTCCGAAGATCTTCAGTTGGGCCCTCCCACCCGCCTGTGGCTCCTATGTCCTTTTTATCCTCCCAACGGTTCGGCACAGCAGAGCGGATTGCCCTGCTAATCAGCTGAGAGGTGCAGGGGTTTTACTTTAATCTTAGGACACGTACACACGCACGCACGCGCAGCAAAGCGTGCAATTACTGAGCTGGTTGTTATATGCCGGTAGGAGGCCACATGCAGACGCCCAAGTCCCGTTTTGGCTGCCAGAGGCACCACAGGCCAGTCCTTTGCTATTTCCCCCGGACCAAATTTAAGCATCCCATGGTCAGATGTGGCCCATGGGCCTAGTTTCACACCCCTGCTGTAGTAGGCTGTGTGAACTTGGTGACTGCTTTCAGGCATAATATGATGTGTTTAGGTATAGCATGTTATACAGGGGTGGGATTCAAATTTTTTAACAACCGGTTCTGTGGGTGTGGCTTAGGTGGTGGGCGTGGTTTGAGGATCATGTGACTGGGTGGACATGGCTTGGTGGTCATGTTATTGGCTGGGCACGGCCAACTCAATATCACTCACATCGAGGCATGCATCTCCTCGCCTGGCCTCTCATGACGGTGGGGATGCTGCAACAGTCATAAGTGTGAAAAACGGTCATAAGTCACTTGTTTCAGTGCCACTGTAACTTTGAATGGTCACTCCACACAAGCAAAGTACCAGCAAAGGAGGGGAAAAAAACTCCAGAGAAGTTCCAGAGACAGGAAGTCTAGTCCTGCCAAGAATGTAATAAGGGTTAATGAAGAGGCAGTTTCTGTAAGCAACACCAGAATGTTTCCTTCCTGCCTTCCTTACAGGATTATGCCAAGAATTTCTTCTAACAACTGGTTCTCCGAACTGCTTAGAATGTTAACAACAGGTTTTAGCAAATAGGTACAAACTGGTGAATCCCACCCTTGGTGTTATATGAATATGGTAATTATACAGTCTTACTCCAAATTTAGGGTTATGCGTGCTCTTAGTGTATCTGTACTGTCAAATTCTGGATGACTACTATAAAGCCACAATTTTAACTCTATTTTTTTTTGCTGTCACTTAATGACTATTTGGATTTTTCCATCCTCACTTTGATAGCACTGTGTGAGCTCAACCGTTCAGTTTCTCTTATTTCACAAGTTTGCCAATAACAAAGAGTGACAACAAACCTGTGGGCTCCACTTTGGGCAACTATTATCTCGGAGTCCCTAACCAGAGCTAGTTTTAAAGAAGGCCTTGGATCTGGGAGAAGTACAGATGCAATAGGGAACAAGGTTATCTCAAAGGACACCCTTAATTCAAGAAGTTGCTTTGAGTGCAAGAATTGAAAGTCAGTGCCATGTAATGGCCAGAGTACCAAGGTAATTTCTACACTACGGATTTAAAGCATTTTTTTTTTCAAATTTCCCTGTCATTACTCTGCCAAACTAAGCAGTAAATGTGGACAGCTTCTGTATCGCTTCAACAATACTTGGGTGATGCAACGAAGATACTCTAAAAAGGTATTGTAGAAGTGACCTCGGACTATGCGACAATGAGGAAGTGTTAATTTAGCCTTGGGAGCATTGAATCGGCCACCATCTTTCTGCCTCACCAGTTTGTGGTGACCATGAAAGAGGGGTGGGTGAGAGGAACCACATCAGGGGTGGTATTCTACCGGTTTGGCCTGGTTTGGTCGAACCGGTAGCTCAGACGATCATTTGTGAGCTAACTGGTTCTCTCCAATGATCAGCTGCTGGGCCGTTTAACACACAGGAAGAGTTCAGGATTACAGGAGAACGACAATAGGAAACCCTCTGTGCACGCACGCAAAGTGGGCCCACCAAGCCACGCCCACCGAACCAGTGGTAAAACAATTTGAATCCCACCACTGAAGCACATTTAGGTGAAGAAAAGATAGGATCCCCAAATTTAGAGATCAATAAACTGATCCACTCTTGAACCGCTTTCTTTCTTTCTTTCTAGCTTATTTTCATCGCCTCAGCCTAATTTATAGGAGGGGGTGCTGTCTGTTGTGACAGTTGTTAAACTGTCGGCAGTAAGAATTCCCGTGATGATCTGCGATCTGTTCTGCAAGCCACATGGAGGTCTAACAATAGAGCTTGATCTACCTTCTGGCTATCCCTGGTGAAGATAATCTTGAACTTCCTGGAGAAAGGCAAGGGCATAAAATGTAATTAATAAGTACTCTTGGTTTCAGGGGGAAAAAAGCAGCGGGCTGGATAAGATGAAGCTAATTTGTTCTGATCCAGCAGGGGCCTTTTGTCCATCGATTTCCAACTCGATTCATTAGAAACATCTCTTGCAACAGGATTCCAATACTTCTGGCAGGGTATCTAAAGGACGATCTATGGAACCCTCTCACTAAATCTCCCCCGGCCCCCCGATATCTGGAGATCCCAACTCCCAGAGAGAATGTCACCCTAACATTGTTGATGGGAACTTGGGAAGACGTTGGCCCCCATGCCATCTCCTTAGTGGGAGTCAAAGGGACCCAGGGACCTTCCAGGAACCCCCATGCAACCTCTCTCCGCCATGGCTGTGCCAGCTTAGGAGGCTGGGAGCGGATGCAGTGCCACCTCCGGGAACCATGAATTTCTCATTCTCAAAGCTGAGGCGGGCCATGCTGGTTGAATAGCTTCTCTCTGCCATTCAATGATTTGTTATTTGGTTCAGATGAAATGATGCACATCTCTCTCTCTCTCTCTCTCTCTGTGTGTGTGTGTGTGTTTGTGTGTGTGTGTGCAGGGGAAACAATGCGCCCATCATCCCAATGTCAGCTTCCAGAGAGGTGTTAACAAGATCACCTTTGAGTTACTGCTATGCTTAGGGCTTATTTTTAGTTCATTGGTTGCACCGATGATCATTTTTTGTCAGCTCTTCCTACAAGGAGCCTTTTGCAGGGGGTGGGGGGGGGTTGTCCCCTTTCCTTTCTCCATCATCCCTGGTGTTGCTGGCCAGCTCTCCCCTCCCTTCCCTTCCCTTCCCCTTCCCCCTCCCCAGCCTGTGTCAGTGATAGGCAATGGGGAAGAGTCATTTGCATAGCTTAATACAGGCAAGGCAGGGCATTAGTATTCACATAAATGCACTCCTTGCAACTTTGCCAACTTGAGATCACTGCAAATTTGAGTGGATTTCCACTGAGACAACAGAAGGCACATCCCTTAGGCCAGCTTTTGCTCTTGCCAAATTTCAGTCACACAGCATCTCAATGAGATGGCTGCATTTAAAATTATTTGTATATATGTATCTATAAAGAGAGAGAGAGACACACACACAGAGAGAATAATCCTTTCCTATCATTTGTAAAGCTGGCTGGATTTTACCAGGAAAAATGAGGGGGGGGTGCGGGGAGGAGAAAGAGGTTGTTTTGCTTTATTTATCTCTCTATCTATCATGGTCTACATTGAGCAAACTAAAGCAAGTGGGGGAGGTCAGCCTACAGGATGGAGGGGGGGGTGGGAATAGGAATGGCTCGACAACAAAACACTCAGTGTATTTATTTTGTCTTTCTGCCACATGAACAGATTGGGGGGCATCATAGGCACCAGCCCAGGGGTGTCCGTGAGGAGAAGGAAAACGTGCCAAGATGACAAGGCCCAATCCATGCTACCAAAAAGCACCATTCCTTTTCTTCACGTCTACCTAACACAGGCTAAAGCTTTGATGACATTGTGGGGCGGTTTGCCGTTTGGCTTTTTTGGCTCCCTTTCCTGCGACACCCCTGTGCGAGATCCTTTGCAGAGAAGAACTGAGGAGAACTTGAAGATATTTTGTGTGGGGGGTGGGTGGGTGGGAGGGTAAGGACGTGTAGGGGGTAAAATAAAACAGAGAAGGAGAGGAACCAACGTGCCTGATTCTAGGTTACCCAAAGAGTTGAGCTTTTGTGAAATAGCTTTGGGTCCATGCTGCAATTTCATTCCTAATCGTGGATGGGTAGGTTTCAAAGGAAATGTGTTATAAGTCTCCCTTGGAATGCATGCAGATGTCCTACTACGTCATTACTCTCTACCTTGGCACCATGAGAGATACCCTGACCTACTACTAGGACCATCTCTGATTCAGTGGCCAAAGTAACCCTAAGCCCACAGTTCCGCAGATCAACCTTTCCTAACCTGTTTTCTCCAAGCCTTGATATTGTCGAGATTCGAGTTATGAGAATTCCCAAGCTTTGGAATTGCAAACCCCGGCACTTCTGGAGGGCAGCAGAGAAATCCTGGGACACGCCCCACCACCGAATAAGCCTTACTGAAACCTATCCAAACTTCTGAGTAAATAAGTATTTTATCTATCTATATATATATCTCAGGATGAGATAGGGAAAATATAGCTGACAATGTGGCTTAATTAAAACCATTACGCTAATTTACAGATCGTTTTAATCACAGCTTTTTTTCAGACGAACTCGGCTGAGTCTACTTATAACGCATTAAGTCATGAACTGTGGCTCCAGCCACACCACATGCTAAGACAAGACCAATCAAATGAAATAATTACTGGTTGTTGAGGCCTTCTGGGTAGAATGCAGGCATATCCCTCTACATGTGTAGAGCTAAGAAGATCCTTCAAGGCCAACCAAGAATAACCTACTAGGTCATATTCTCCCTGCTTTAGAATATTTTCCGAATCTTTGCCAAACGGACAAGAGAACCAAGTATACCAGTGCCACGCTCACACCATAGGATATGCCAGGTACATTAAAAACAGGGGGTGCTGTATTTGCACAATGCCCCAAACTTAAGATTTGTTTACTTGTTGGTGTTGATTAGCTTAGTGTGATACACGAACACAGTTTAGATGACCGTTCAACTTATTCTCCAAATTCAGAAAATGGATTAACCCAGTAATTAGATTTAATGTGTCATGTGAACTCGGTATGTTCCTTGCGGGGGGGGGAGAGGGGGCTGTGTGTCAAGCTGGCAAGAAAAGTCTGAAGAACACCACTGGAGAAGAACAACAGGCGGTCAAGTGAATCTCACGGCACAGATTCAATTGGCAGGTGATTCCCAGCGACCAAAGTAGACCACTTCCTTCATTAGTGGCCTTTGCGGTCTCCTGCCAAACCCAAAAGTGAACTCTGGAAAACGGGTAAGGTAAACATCATCACCAGCATGTGCTTAACAACCAAAGGAGGGTGCCATTTACTAGGCAGGCTTTTTGGAGGACACAGACCTCTTTGCGGGTCCAAAAAGCACACATCCAACTGCGTAATAATCCACTTTGTAAGTGCAGAACTTGGAAGAGGTGACACCCTTTGGAAATCAGCCTCCATTCCTCCCTTCTCTCCCCCCCCCCCAAAAAAATCAGGGCCCTGTTAGGCTACCCTATTCCGGAGGCTGCCTCTAGTTGTTGCTCCAGAGATATTATCATTAAAGAATCGTCCCCTCCCTTGGCTGCTTCTCCCTCCCCTTGTTCCAGCGGGTCGCAGGCACCCCAGGATAAGAGAGCACCACGGCCACTCAGCAAGCATTAGTGTTACTGCAAAGGAACTTGTAGCCACAGGGCAGCCACAGCAAGCCAGGCGTGTAAGTGTGAACTCTGTCCTCCTTTCCCCACACATCCTGACCCCCCCTTTAACTCTTTCCGGGGTGGGGTGGGGGTGTCATTTTTCTACACTCCCATCTCTGTCACTAAGGCATCTGACAGCAGAGTTACCGGGGTACCCAGCCTAGGGAAAAAGGAAAAACGACGGGGTTCAGTTTTTCTCCCCTCCGTGCCGCTTGCTTTCTCTGTCCTGCTTAAAAGGGCTGCTGCGCCTTTAAGAGTTGCAGTCCGCATGACAGGGAGAAGTTTAGCAGGTGCACCTTTGGTGGTGGCTGCACTGCGACTGGACAAGCCCCTTTTTGGAGGTCTCTCTTCTCCTCCGAGGAGGGATCTCTCCCCCACCCACCCGGCTCCTCCCTGGGCTCCTCTGCCAGGCTGACCCTGCGGGATGGGGGGTGGGAGGCAGCCTTGGCACACGCCGGCTGCAAGCAAGGGGAGAAGGCAGCCTTGTCTGTATAGGAGAGAGAAGGCAGCTCTCTGACCCCCCCCCACCCATCCGCCAGGCCCCTTGGGCTGCAGTTCAGAGTCACTATTGTTCTCTCTTAACCCAGTTGCAATCAAGGGGACAGGCGGAGGTTTGCAACAGAGCTTCCCAAAATGAGCACATTGTGGGTCAGTAGCCCCCCCCCCAAAAAAAGGGGGCCGAGAACCTATTTTGCATCCTCCTCTACAGCCAGAGGAAAGCAACTCAGGCAGGATTCTGCTCCCGTGTTGCACAGGCATCCATCCAGCCCACCTACGGGACTCATCCCATGTCAAGGCAGACCAACGAGAGCGGCATTGGCATATGGAGGGAGGCTGCCTGCCTCCCCCTCCTCTCCCCTCTCCTCTCCCCATGGCTCTGGGTTCGGATCAGCTGAAGAATATATAAAGAGTATGGCCTCTGGGCATGTGCAGAGTGCACTTCGCCCCCCCACGGATGGTGCAATGGCAAACAAAGGGCTAATTTTTCAAGGGTCGGAAGGGGAGGCTGATAGGATTGCTAAGAACATTGCCCCCCCCCTCCCCCCCGGGGATTCCCAGGCTGGAGGCAACCTGGACAGGGAGGTTTGTGTGTGTGTGTGGGGGGGGGAACGGGTCTGTATCCCAGCACATCTGGGGGGGGGGCACAAGGTTGGAGAAGGCTGCTGTACACCTTGATGCCCTGGTTTGGGTGTGGGGGTGTGTGTGTGTGGGGGTGTTTAAGGCCTTTGAAGCAGAGTGTGCTTGGGGGGGGGGTGGCAAGAGAGAGAAAGAGTTATGGGACCCGTAGCTCAATGTCAACATCTTCCCTTCCAGGAAAGAGTGAGGCTTCATCGGGCTCTCTCAGAGGAGCCCCCACCACCACCACCACTTCCTCCTCCCCGCCCCATCTGCAGATTTCTAAGGGGGAAAAGAGCCTGGCAAGCGATTCAAACGGCCCCGGAATGACAACGCGGTGTGTGTGGGGGGGGGGGAACCCCAAACTACAGATGGGGTGGGGGCTGGCAAAGAGGCGGCTGGGGAAGGGCGCGCCGGAGCTGCGACTGCCTTCGAGGTAGCGTCTTCAAGGTTAACCGCGAGGGGGAGTCCATCCGAGAGAGGGAGGGAGAGGGAGGGAGGGAGGCCACGAGCTCAACCCTGACCCATGCACGCCCCCCTCCCCACCCCAAGACTTTCCCCTCTCCCCCCGGCTAAACTGAGTTAGACCCCCGCCTCAGTCTCCTCTTCACCTGCAGAGCTTTTGCAGGAGGCGAATTCTGCGCGCCCCCTCCCCTTCTCTTACCCCAAGCCCCTCTTCTGCGGAGATGAAACTCCCATCTACGAGGGTGGGTGGGGAGTAGAGGGGGGGGGTGGAGGGTTGGGGGGGGTGGGAGAAGGGAAAGAAGACCTCCTTTCTCCGGGCTGCGGGAGGAAAGAGAGAAAAAAAACCACAGCTCCTCTCTCTTGCAGTGGCTGGCGCGGAAAGCCCACCGCGTCCTCCTCCCTCCTTCCACGCTCGCGAGGGAGGGAAGCACGCCGTACCTCGAGCGAGTTTTTTTTTCCCTCAAGGTCACCCGTACAGTACATGCATACTCAAGGCTGGCAGGCGTAATTTGGGATGGAACACCCTCCCCCCCCCCATTCTCCTACCCAATCCCCACCCCCTCGGTCGGTCCATCCCTCCCTCCCTCCCTCCCCAAAGGAAGGATGCCAGGATGCTCCTGACTCCCCGATTCCGCCCCCCCACCACACTTTGGCTCTAACCACTGGACCGCACCGTTCGGGAGCCTTAGCCACAGCAATTTTCCTTTGGGAGGTTCTCTCTCTTGAGCCCACCCCCCCCGCCCCCCTTCCTCTCCCTTGCAGCGGACCCTCCCCTGCGATCCTCCCTCCCCCCACCCCCCACTTTAAAGTCCTTGCAACCGAGCCATTAAAAAAAAACTAAAAAAAAAACTATTCCTTTCCTAGAAGAACTTGCACCGTGCTAGGTACTTTCAGGTAACCAACAGGACGCAGGAACGAATCGCGGGAGGAAGAGGAGGAGGTGGTTTGTGGGGGGGGGTCTCCGCCCTGGCTCCTAACCCCCCGAAGGGAGGGGGGTTGTCGTCCCCACCCACTCTTCCCGCTCCCTCCCCCCCTCCCCCGAGGAACTTCTCGGCTCGCCCCAAAGCAACAAGAAGCCCAAGCAACAGCCCGTACGGTACCTGCGTGCGCTAAGTAGCTCAGGGCGACGGTCCAAGGAAGCCAAATCGCCGGCTTCATGATGCGGGGGGACGGAGGGAGGGAGGAAGCGGGTTAAGGGCGCCGGTCGGTGAGGGCGTGTGTTGCGGGCTGGGACGGGGGGCTCGCTGCGGGAGCCCTTCCTCCGCTTTCCCCGGCCGCCTTCGCCCTGCTTCCCCAAAGGTTGGCTTCCAAAGTCCTCTGCCCGGCGGGGCTGGGTTGTTGGAGGGGGTTGGTGGTGGTTGCCCCCCCCCTCCAAACAGTCCTTTGCAAGTCCCAATGCGAAGATCCCGCTTCTGTACTCTTGACCTTGAAGTCCGGGCTGGTGGGAAAAAGCCCAAAGTGAAGCGCAGCTCAACCGAGGGCAGCAGCAGCAGAAAAAAAAAAAAAAAGGAAAAAAGGGAAGAAAAAAAAAGACACCCCGGCAAAAAAATAAAAAAAGGTGTGTGTGTGTGGGGGGGGGTTTGAAAGCGGCCGAGAGTCCCAAAGAACCAACCTCCGGGCTGGGCACCTCCTTTCCCCCCCCCCTCCCCGATGCCCGGGACCCTCCAAGCGGCTCCCCAGCTACTTGGCACAACTGTCGCCCTCCACCTCCAGGGAGCTCGTGCTCATTCAGCAGGGCAGAGGGTGACCACGCCCATCCCGGCTCCGGATTGGCTGCTCGGGAGGCTGCACTCATTGCGGGCTGCGAGAGGAGGCGGGGGGGGGGGGGGGGG
>NW_020769327.1:406626-423439 GCF_900518735.1 Pseudonaja textilis | reverse complement strand
GGGGGGGGAAGAGGGGCGGGGGTTGGGGTGGGGGGCGCTGAATCGCACGCTCGCAAACCTCGAAAGCCGCCGGCCAGCGGGGGCTACCAGCGGCCGGAGCGGCTCGTCCGCTTCTCCGCTTTCTTTCGCCCAGGCTAGAATCCGTGGAGGGAAGGGGCTGTGTGAAGAAAGAAGCACTCGTCGCTTGCAGAAGAGCGTGCGTGGTGGGGTTGGGTGTGCGCTCGCAAGGCTGTTGGGGCGGGGTGGGCGGGGTGGGGTGGGAGGTAGACCGCCGGGGTTCAGTGGCCGTGTCCCTTTTGGGCCCGCCAATTCGCTTCCTTAAAACGGTCCGGTTTGCAAAACGCCAAACTTAATCCCGGGCCGGTCCATCATCCCCCTAAAACCAGCACGAGGTTGCAACCTTCGGGGCAGAGGGGCGGGGCGCTGCTGTGGATCGCGATTCGCTAGTTAATTTGCTCCGGCTTTTGAGCAGGGGGTTGGACTAGATGACCTCTAGGGCCCCTGGGATTCTATGTTCTAATAGGAAAGAAAGGAAGGAAGGAAAAAAAGAATCAGGAAAGGTGGCATCTTTAGGATCTGCAATCATGAGTGGCTAAGCGCCCTAGGGGGACTTTTATGAATGGGGAAGAAATAAGGGGGAGGGGCTTTTGCTGCTTGCCCTCAGCCTGCCGGATCTCTTGGAAGGGGGGGTGGGGGCGGTGAAAGTTGGCCCAAATCCTATAATGCCCCGTTGACCGGACATTCCGCCTTTCCACCTCGCTACCTTTTTCCACTTGCTTCTGCCTCAATGGCTCTTTTGTTGAAACCCGCTGTGTGTGTGTCTCTCCCCCCCCGCCCCCCAACCTCCAGGCTTCCGCTTCTACCGTAGTTTCTAGCGCCGGACTCCTGCGCGCTGCAAAATGTGGAAGTTGCATTATTTATTTGGGGCACTGGAGCTGGGAGACTCTTCTTGACCCGCTTCGCAGGGAAAGAAGAGCAAGAAAAAGAATATATATATATATATTTCTCCCTAAGCTCCGGGGAGAATCGGGCTGCATCACAACTTGATGCAACCACCACAATCCCACTCAGCAGCAAGGCGCTTTCTTGACCGTGGGAGGAGGGGTGGTTGCTTGCTTCCCCCATTTGCATGCATCTGATTTTGCACCTCCTTTACTTCGGTATCCTGTGAGAAGCTAAATTACCTGCAGAGCCAGTTCGCATTGCTACCTTGCTTGCCTAATTAACACAAATATGCGCATCTCCTCTTTGAATCGCTTAAGGATGGAGAAGTCAGTGTCAACAAGGTGCAGTTGTCTTCTGAGGGAATGTTTTTTGGGGACTTTGGGGCAGCTCTTGGTGGCTCTCCTTTCAAGTATTAGATTGGATTCCCCTTAACTTTTCAAGATCAGTCAAGGTCAAGGCTCAAGGTTTTAACCTCTCTCCCACCTGTGGTTTTATTTCTCCTCACGTACCCAGTGAATTCATACAGCAACTGCAATCTATTCCTGATCTCTGGGGATTTGAGAAAGGAGCATTCTGGGAGGAGAGCCATGTGATCTCTAAACCGGATATATTTAGGGCTTTAAAGCAGTGGTCGCCACTGGTGGTCTGCGAGAAAAATTTGGTGGTCTGTAGAGAAATGTCCCCCCACCCAAAAGCACTCCCCCCAAAGCAATTAATCCAGGCTGTGCGGGAACTCAAGGCTGCGCTGCCCACATGGCCTGCCCCCTGCCGGGCCCCACCTTCGGCCGAGCGCAAACCTTACCTTGAGTAGAGCCACATGAGCTGGAACTGGAAGGTAAGACCAATGGCAGGGGAGGAAAATCCGCCTCGGGGTGGCTTGCTGACATTGGTGGGAATGTCCATCCCATATTCCAGAGCTGCAGGAGTCACAGGACTGGCCCTTTGGTCATCCCGGAGCAGCTCCTCCAGTCCATGGCAGGCTTGTGCACCCAGGTGGAGGAGCAGCTGCTCTGGGATGACCAAAGGGCCTGTCCTGTGGCTACTGCAGCTCTGGAATATGGGGACTGACTTTCCCACCAATATCAGCAAGCCACCGTCCGTCAAAATTCATATTAGTGGTCCAGCTCTGGAATATGGGACCGACTTTCCCACCAACATCAGCAAGCCACCGTCAGTCAAAATTCATATTAGTGGTCCGCGGGATTTAAAATTATGAGTTTGGTGGTCCCTGAGGTCCAAAAGGTTGGAGATCCCTGCTTTAAAGTGTTCAGAGCAGTTCATACACCTTATCCTAGTCATCCTTTTGGGTGTGTGTGTGGATACTATAAGTTTATACCCATATTACAGGCAGGGATGAGGAAAAACTGAGGCCAGGAACTCCCTTCATATGTGGAGTTACAGATGTGCTCTGGTGGTGAAAGGATTCTATTTTTATTCCTGGACTTCATCTGAGATTGGACACTGGGGCTTGCCTGCTGATTCCTGGTAAGCTGTATGAAGTATTTTCTATAATGAAAATGCAGCGAAGCGAAGAGTGGCTCAGAAAAAGGAGAAAGTCATACTTTTCTGGGAAAAAAAATGACGGTTATTCTTTATTTTTTTGGCATTTCCTGTGCCTGGAATTTGAACAGAGAGCCTATCTAATGATCATATTTCTTCGATCTTAAAATAGCTCTGCTTTTTGCCTGCACCAGAAGCATTCTCACATGCACGAGGGCAAACCACGTGGGACGTTTTTTTTCAGACCTTGCTTCTGTCGGGAATGGATGGATCTACATCTGTTGAGGGTTTGGGCTGATTGGTGGGAGCTCTTGGCTTGGGACGGGGGACCTGGGCACGCAAAAGGGAAAAAAGGCTGTTCGTGTCAGCCCAGAGACATGCTTTGCAAGGCCAGTCCGGTTGCCCAAGCTGGCAACTTCCTTCAACGATTTCCTTCTTTGGGAAGGCACGTTATATACTCCTCGCTGTCTGCTCCCTGTTCCTATTTCCTCACTCCCCATCAGTTGCTTTCCTGGTTAGGCACTGCATTAGGGATTAGCATGCAGGAATGTGGGATTAGCATCCTGCATACATCCCCGATTCTAAATTAGGTTCACACTGTGTCTGGGGTTGGATTTCCCAGATTTCCCTCAACCGATTACCTGCTTTCCCAGGAAAGAGGAAGGCTGGTGCAGAGACTGGTCTTGGGGGGGGGGATCTCTGGAGGGTTTTAGGCCAGGGCAGCCTCCACCCCCACCCACCTGTCCTCCCCTTTCTGTCTTCAATGCTTTTCTGTTTTAACAGCACCAAATCGAAGCTGCCCCTCAGCTGACCTGCTTCCTGGTTCCCGGTAGTATGACCTTCTGAAACACCAAGCCGAAATGCTGTGGGGCTCCAGAGGCCCCCCCAGTTCTTTTCTTACCATACGCCTTTCCCACTAGCATCTGTTCCCAATTATTTCTTGGAAGTGTGTACACTAAGCAGCTGAGGGGCGTGTGTCGGTGTGTCTATGTGTGAGGCTGATGTAGGGAGACACTTTCCCCCTCCAGTGTGTTACAATAATTGCATTGAGTCCTGTGCCCCTCGACTTTTTGGGGTCTCTTCAGGATGGCCCAGCAGACTTTCCTAGACCTCCAGACCCGTCTTAAATGTCACCGTCTTAAACAGCTTGCATCAATGGGACCCAGATCTTCTCTCTAGTCCAGAGGTCTCCAAACTTGGCGACTTTAAGACCTGTGGACTTCAACTCCCTGATTATTTAGTCCATAATCAAACTGACTTGAGTGTCTAGCCCTGTGCTTCTCAACCGTGGCTTCTTGAAGATGTGTGGACTTCAACTCCCAGAATTCCCCAGCCGGCACGGCCTTAAGTCCTTAGTCTCTCAGAATGCAGGAGAGTTTTTAATCTCCTCTCTGGCAAATGTAGTTGTGCTAGAACCAGTCTGGTGTAGTGGTTAAGGAACTGGTCTAGAAACCAGGAAACTCTTGAGTTCTAGTCCTGCTTTAGGCATGAAAGCCAGTGGGGTGACTGGACCAAATCACCAGACCTTTGAGTTCTAGTTTCGCCTCAGGCATGAAAGCTGGCTGCACGATTAGACCAATCACCAGGAGACAGTGAGTTCTAGTCCTGCCTTAGGCATGAAGCTTAGCTGGGTGACCTTGGGCTATCATTCTTCCTCAGCTCAACCTACCTCTCAGGGTTTTGGGGAAAAAGAAGAGGATGAAGGAGTATCTTGTTATGTTCACCACCTTGACTTACGGAGTAATAGAGGCAGAATTAAAAAATAAATACAATTTCTCCTTGCCAAGGGCCACTGGGAACCAGATGCCATGGGAATTAGTCCATGCCACAAGTCCTCGAAATAGATCGCAGATTGCTGATGAACGGGTGGGAGGAAGACATTGAAAGGGATTGCTGCCACTTTGTTTTCCTTTTGTGCGCTGGAGAGTAAACTGACCAGCAATATTGGCTGAAAGCTCCAACATCTTTACCTCTTAAATCGCCCACCTGTGTTAGCTTGCCTCTGACTGAGCAGTATTTACATACAAGCCATTGACAGATGGCAGGTAAAGTGGGCCACACACACCACTGCAGGTCCTATATTTATAAATGGGTGCGTGTGTGTTTGTAAATGCAGGATTCTTCTTTTCTATTTATTTTTTTATGTATGTAAGAAAGAATTCAAAGTGAGCATTGCAGCTGGCTTGGGAGTGGCAGTAGTGAGGAAGCTTCAAGACATGAAACAAAATAGACACCAGATCCAGCCCAAGAGGTTTGAAAAGAATATTCTGAAGATTTAGAGAATAAAGTTTGCGTGCGTGCATGCAAGAGGGCACTGGCATGTGCATTGAGCAGGCAGGGTTGTACTCTGCCAGACCTGGAGCATGAATGACAGGCAAGGAATGGAATGTGGATTCAAGCCTTTATTGAAGATGGTATTGCTTGTCTGGCAACTTCCAGGTAGGAGGACTTCGGCTCCCAGAATTCTCAGCAATAACCAGGCTGGTTGTTAAATCACGCACGAATCAATGACTGTCTCACCTACCAAAAGAAGTTTTGGTCCCAATTGAGATTATAAGTTGAGGACTCCCTGTAGAAAAAGAAAACTGCCAAGGAACAGCTGAAAGTTAATTTAGGAGTATCTCCATTATGCCTGGCATGGTTGGCCCAGAAAGCAGGACTTCTGTTTTCACAAATCTTTTGCTTCTTAGAAGTGCCGAAGAAGTGCTAGTAACAAGTGTTGAGCCATATGCAGGCATACCAGCGGCATGGTTTTTCTAATTTCTAATATTGCTCCAACAGACAAGTGAAAAAGTTGTGGCATATGAAAATAAACAAAATATGTGATTTATAGCAATAGCACTTAGACGTATGTACCACTTCATAGTGCTTTACAGCCCTCTCTAAGCGGTTTAAAGAGTCAGCCTATTGGCCCTTAACAATCTGGGCGCCTCTTTTACTGACCCCAGAAGGATGGAAGGCTGAGTCAAGCCTGAGCTGGTCAGGATCGAACTGGCAGGGGGCAGAGTCAGCCTGCAATACTGCATTCTAACCACTGTGCCACCACAGCTCCTATATTTGTAGTCTTCTAGTAAAGAGGTAGGTAATATTTAGGGGTAGGTAATATTTTTGGGGGGTGGGGTGGGGCAGGGTCTGGACATTCTGATAGCATGTGGAGGATGTGCTCACCAAATGGTGAACATCACAGAACTATCTATTTTCAGAAGGCAAAAAGACGGGAGTTTTTCCCCAATCACGTCTGCTATTCAGGATCCTGCATGCATTCATACACCCTATCTGGTAGGGCAAGGAAAGATATCCTGGGTGTTAAGGTGTTGTCCGTAAACACACCAATAAATCCCTCATGCTGTTTATTTCTGCCTAGTAGATGAAGAAGTGACTTTAGGCATTATTTTGCCCTAAGTTCATGATGGACGACGGTTGAAAAATAAAGACATCCCATTATGAAATATTTGCTCAGTGCCTATTTTGCCTACTGCCATTCACTCCTTTCCAGAAATACAGGTAATCCTTGATTTACGACATTAAGCCTGGAATTATAGTTGTAAGTCATTTACAGTTGTAAATCAAGGCATCACTTGACCAAACCCATTTTTTTGGACATTTTTTGCAGCATGGTTATTAAGTGAATCAATTTCCCCAAGGGGTGTTTTTTTTTTTTTGCTAATGTAAATGAGTAAATGCTGGAAACAGGCAAAAAAATATGTTGCAGTCATACGTTGAGTTGCTGCAAATGGCCAAAAAAGGTGATCCAGTTGCCAGGTGCCCAAAATCCAATCACATAACTGCAGATGGGTGTCTGCTCAGCCACCATAACTTTGAAAATAGGTTGTGAGTAACTTTTGGGGGTTTATTATAACTTGAAGGATTGGTCGTAAGTCAAGGATTACTTGTAATATAAATATAAACAAGTACACTTTGCTTCTGAATCTACTTTGACAAAGAATTGAATCTTCCTGCCTATTTTAAAGATATACACACCTAATTTTTCTGGTTTACAGTATGGAAACAGTGGAGAACCTGTCCAGTATTTCACAGTTGGGAAAAAAAAATAACAATTATATTTGCCTTTTCTATTGAGCTTATTTCCAAGCCAAGCATCCGATTGACCTTTCATCTTCCCCTTTCTTTGTATTGGCTGCATGTTCCATTTATTTAAACCAGCGTTTCTCAAATGTAGCAATTCTAAGATGAGTGGACTTCAGCTCCCAGAGGATCCCTGACCAGCATGATCCTGGGGAATTCTGGGAGTTGAAGTCCACACATCTTAAAAATGGCCAGGTTTGAGAAATGCTGATTTTTAAGGGCTGCAGTACTTTGTAAGTCGTTCCTACATTGCCTTTGGAGGCAGTGTGTCTTCATAAATGTATTTGTTTCCTTTGAAAAGGAAAACCAGCCACAGGAGTTCTTCCAGACTCTTTAACAAGTGATTCCATTCACACAATGCACTTTACCGGGTCAGTTACTAATCCGGCAGCTGCATTTATGCACCACGTCAAGTTGAATCTCATAATAGATGTGGGTATATTTATAGTGACAGCCAGAGCCATGCATCAATGTTCAGCTTCTGGGGAGGTAGCTGTGTGCATAGCTGTGTGCACCCAAGCAAGGTGTATTTGCAGGTGTCCATCCACCGAAGGGCATAAACCAGAAAGCCAGAAATTTAATCTCTATATATTCCCTAAAGGACAGGACCGAATCCATAGGAATGGCAATGCACCTGGGTACATATTGATATTTTAGCAAAAGCATTGCCCACTTTGTTTTCCCACGGCTCTGTTGCTTTCAAGGGGAAGTCATTTGATTCCCTTCACTTTTGATGTCTGACTTGCCTTGTCCCTTGGCTTGGCTCTGAAGAAAATTCTTGAGTTGTTACACCCCCGCCCCCCAATCAGGACAGTAAGGGAAGATCTTGCACCTGGTCAGCGGAGGCAGTTGGGGCCTCCCTTCCCCAGGTGCTTGGATTCCCAAGCCTCCCCCAAAACCTTCTGCCTGTAGGACCAGCTCCCACCTCCCCAGGCCTTTGATATTCCCATTCCAGCCACCCCGTCTGATGGCTGTAGTGGCTGTTTGATGGCAGCTGGACTGCGGAGCATTCGGCCTGGGTTCTGGTGGGAACTCAGCCACATGTTGCCAAGGCTGGCTAGAAGCACGATACAGCTCCCAGCCTTCTTTCCTCCTCCTCTGACGGGTTGCAAAGAGGAGGGTGGAGTTTGGGCCTTTTCACGCACCCCTTTTGTGGTTTTGTCTCTTTCCCCCCCACCCTCCCTCTTTCCCTCCATCCTGCATTCTCTCAATAGAAGCCCAGCAGGAGAGAGCAGGCTTGGGCACAGCCTTGCCACGGGTTGGCCTGGGAATTCCAACAGATTTTTCAGATGGCTTTTTTTTTTTTAATTGCTGGGCTCCCTTCTTACCAAATAGAATTCTTTATTGGCCACGTGTGATTGGACACACAAGGAATTTGTCTTGGTGCAAATGCTCTCATTGTACATAAAAGTTACATTCATCAAGAGTCAAGAATCATCAGGTACAACACTTAATAGTAGTCATAGGGTACAATAAGCAATCAGATCATACTAGGAAACAGTCAATATAAATCGTAAGGATACAAGTGACAAAGTTAGTCATACGGTCACAAGTGGGAAGGGAATGGGTGATAAGGAGTGATGAGAAGATTAACAGTAATAGTAGTGCAGACTTTGTAAATAGTTGGAGCGTGTTGAGGGAATTATTTGTTTAGCAGAGTGATGGCGTTCGGGAAAAAACCCTGTCCTTGTGTCGAGTTGTTCTGATCTGCAGTGCTCTATAGTGTTGTTTTGAGGGTAGGAGTTGAAATAGTTTAGGTCCAGGATATGAGGGGTCTGTAGCAGAGGTGGTATTCAATAGGTTTTGACCAGTTCTGGAGAACCAGTAGCAGAAATTTTGAGTTGTTCGGAGAACCAGCAAATCCCACCTCTGACTGGCCCCGCCCCCATCTATTCTCTGCCTCCCGAGTTCCAGCTGATCGGCTGTGAATTCTTTTGTTGCTCTGCACAGGAGAACGGAGCTGGAAAGCAGGTTAGTGGGGTGGAGAGGAAATGGGATTTTGCAATAACCTTTCCCCAGGAGTGGGGAGGGAAGGGAGATTTTACAGTATCCTTCTGCTGCCACGCCCACCAAGCGACGCCCACAGAACCGGTAGTAAATTTTTTTGAATCCCACTACTTGGTGTGCAGATATTTCTACAGCCCTCTTTTTGACTCGTGCAGTATACAGGTCCTCGATGGAAGGCAGGTTGGTAGCGATTGTTTTTTCTGCAGTCCTAATTATTCTTTGAAGTCTGTGTCTGTCTTGCTGGGCTGCAGCCAACAAACGGTGCAACAAGAGCAGAAAGGGGCGCAGTGAGTAGTTTTGGGGAAGTGGGTGTTGTTGTTTTTTTGGTTAAAATCAAGGTTTCTTGGAATGGGGATGGATGAGAAATCCAGCTCTAGTTCCACTAGGAACACCTGGACTTAAGTCAGATTGAGGCTGGGGTCTTTGCGCTGCCCCTCAACACTCCCAGTTTGGCTACTCCAAATAACTATATAGTGAGAAAGAGACGAGGGAGGCACGGTCTGGGAAAATGGAAGAGCCTTTTTGCCGATTCCCCCGGGGACTGAGAAGAATGTGTGGTCTGCAGAAGGAGTGGCTCAGAATATTATTATGAATATGATTAATTATTTATGTCCCAGGGACACGTCCTTCCCGCAAAGCCCGGAGGGGTTTATAAGTGAACAAGAAAAACTTCCAGAAATCAAGAGATTTATGATCCAGAGAAGATTGTTCTCAACTACTCCTGTGTCAACAAGTTGCTGTGGTTTTCCCCAAAGGATGAATCAAACCCTGTCCAGCCAACCAAGTAGTGTTTTTTTTTTTAAATTTTTTATAGCTGCTTGATGGTTTTTAAGATGGGAAAGTGAAAGGCTAGGCCAGACACAGTATGTGGTCGAGTCTTTTCCTCTTTTGCCAATTCCATCTGGCCAAGAAACATAACTGAGGAGACTTAAATGCCGTGAGATCTTAGCCATACGATGAACGGTTGCAGGAACTGGGCATGGCTAGTCTAGTGAAGAGAAGGACCAGGGGAGACAGGATAGCAGTCTTCCAATATTTGAGGGGCTGCCACAGAGAAGAGGGGAGTGTCAAGCTATTTTCCAAAGCACCCGGAGGCCACACAAAGAATAATGGATGGGAACTGATCAAGGAGAGATTCAACATGGAAATGAGGAGAAACTTTCTGACAGCGAGAAGTCCATCCCATGTGCATAACTGCGAGGGATTGTAGTCCAAAACATCTGGAGATGATCAAGTTAACTAGCTTTCTATATACGTTGAGTTATACTGTTTTCAAAGCCATATGCTAAATGAATGAATGAATGAATGAATGGATAGGATAGAATAGGGTTGGATCCTGGAATAAATATATTTTAAGGTATCTCAATAATGGCAAACCTTTTGGACTTGGCGAGTTACAAATTAGGAAAATGCCTCACTTGATTCTATTGGCGTGCCCACCCCTCAAACAAAAAATAATTCTCTGTCTCTCCCACATCTGGACCGCCTGAACAGCTGCACTGTTGCTGCACTGAAGGAGAGGCCTTGCCTTCAGCCCTGGTGTTACTGCTTCCAATCACGAAGGCCACCTCGTGCCCTTCCCCAAGGTGCATGGGCTTTGGGGAAGGGCACGATTGTTAGTACTCTCCAGGAGCTCCTCTATGCTCAAGAGGTGGGCTGCTGGGGGGTCTGCAGGGGTTCGGGAGAGCTCCTAGCTAAGATTCTGTGCAGTTTGGAGAACCCCTCCCCACAATTCCCACTCCTGGCTGGCTCTGCCCACCCAGCCCTGAGCCTCCCAGAAGTCCCCACGTGGCCTGTTTGGATGCAGGTAAGCGCAGGGTGCGTGTGGAGGCTCAGGAAGGGTGAAAAACGGGCGTCCTGGAACTTCGGGAAAGCTGGAAATGGGCCTGTTTCCAGCTTCCAGAAGCCTCCGGAGCCTGGGGAGGCCACTTTCGCCCTCCTGGAGGCTCAAGGAAAGCATCCAGAGCCCAGGGAGGGCAAAAGCACACATACACCTGGTGGTGCAGGAGGATGACTAGGCCACGCCCACCATGGCCACGCCCACCAGCAACCGGGCAGAGAACCCTTTGCAAAAATTTTTGAAGCCCACCCCTGTCTAGGCTACCTACCTTAAGGTGGTTTGTCTTTCTGTGGACAGAACCCTGCTGCATCCCACCCAGGATGCTATGAGGTGCTACGAGGCCTTTGCTCTTGAAGCAGCTTCAGCTAATGGTTTTCCATGGCCTGAAAACCACACATCATAGATGTGATTTTTCGACATTGTTTTGTGGTAGTCATTAAGCAAACCACAGTAGTTAAGCAATTCAATATTCCCCAGCAGTGGGTTTTTTTTTGGCCGGAAACCAGAAGTAAACACTGGAAACTGGCAATATTTTTTTTTTTGTACATTGTAGTCACCTGATTGCAGTGCTGCAAACGACAGCTGAGATGATTGCCAAGCATCCAAAAGGTGACCATCGGCCATTGTAAGTTCAAAAACAGTCCGTAAGTAGCTTTTGCGGGTTTGCCGAAACTTCAGATGGTCATTGAGGAACCAGTTGTAAATTGAGGACTACCTGTACATAAGTAATCTGGCTGGTGCATTTACAAATTTGGGAGATTCACACCACGCATTGAACTATTTCTTAACCAAAGGGTTCGATTCCTACTATGGACAAAAATGGTTGCAGAATTTGATGGATGAAATGGCAAAATTGACCCACTTTGATTATAGAAAAGAACATAAGTGCTTTTGTTTCCACATGAACTTCATGCTTGATGTGGAGAAGAATGAAAATTTGACTTTCACTGATGAGACTGATAGATCTTTATAGAAATGGCTTGTTCATATTATTTTGAAAAACAAGAAGCGGTGATTTGACGTTAATGCCTTATTTTACTGTAACAGTCGGAAGTCAATTCTTTTCCCCCCCTTTTCTTATCTTTCCTCACTTCTTTTTCCCCTTTTCCACCCCACGGCTCTTCTATTTATTTTGTGTTTCATAATACTTTATAACTCAATAAAAATGTTAATGGATACAAAAACTATTATTTAACCAAACAGGATGGTTTTTCTTATCCACTAAGCTACAAAGCAAACCAAAGCACCTTAACCAAGTTTAAAATAAATGAAGTAAGCATGGTTAGGCTGCTGTGTAGGCATGGCCACGGTCTCTTCTTCGTACCGTCACAATAACTTGCTGGGCTAAGTTAAGATAGACCGCTAGTAGTTGGCCTAACATAGACCAGAGAGGTTCTGGGCTGTGTGGAGATACAAACCTAAGTCTTGCTATATGTCATGCCCCTGTCAGAGTCTGAATCCGAGGAGGAAGACGAACAGCTGACGTAGTGGGAGTGTGGCTCTGTTGGCTATGGAGAAAACTGGGGAAGGGCAAAGTCCAGCTGGGCAGAGCAGGGAAGAGGAAGAACAAGAGAGAGGGAGTTCAGAAGAAGACCCAGGCCCATCCCCTCTTCATCCTAGGGCACGCAGGGAGGAACGGAGAAGAGAGCAATGTGGGTTGCGTGGCTTACGGGGGAGGAAAGGGACCCGATTCCCTTCATTAGCCACAGTTGGGAAGAGAGTTTAAAATAAATGCATGCTGAGTGCAGCAGCTTCTGGGAGCAAATGTCAGTTTATCTTGTGTTGACTTTGATTTTCGGTGTTCCTGGTGTCTTCCCAACTGTGTTGAGTTATTGCCATTCCTTCACATCTGGAATTCTTGTTCCTGCCCTGCCAGACTAATTACCTCACTTTGCCTTGATTGGACTTATAGTTACAGTTTTTGTTGACCACGTTTTGGACTTGATTCTCAGCAACCAAAGGCTGTTCCTGGGAGAGTTTTTCTCTAGCCAGAAGGTAACCAGGACATTGGGGGCAAAGTTGGAACTAATAAAGGGACCAGGGGTGGGATTCAACCGGTGTTATTACCGGTTTGGTACTTATATTTTGCGCGCGCATGCTGTGCAAAGCAGCTGAGGTTGGAAAAGCAGGAAATAAAGGACAGGTAAGAGCCCAGGTGGGAGGGTGGGCCAAACAGCAGCAAACACAGAACCGGTTCTATGTCTGCTGCTCTATGTCTGCAAAGCTACCGGTTCTATGGAGCCAGGCAGAACCGGTAGCATCCCACCCCTGAAAGGGACTCCTACTGATTATTTAACTGTGCTGCCTTTGTGCCACACTCCCGGGTCATCGCACTATATTTCGTCTAATGCTCAACTGCAATAGCATAAAAACAATGTTGCAGTCTGGGCTGAGCCTTCATAAAAATTATTCCGTGGTTTTAAGCCATGCTGAGCCTTGGCACATGTACAAATGATCTTCCTAAATTGGATTTGAAGCCTCTCTAGCCATCATTACACATAGGATCACTCTGTTTCTTTTTTTAAAAAAAAAATGGTGCATTTTTTAAAAAAAAATCTTTAAATACATGCACAACTCTTTCAACACTCCTGAGAGACTGTGATGGAGTCACACCTTAAGAGTCAAAAACGGAGAGGCAGTTATCAATCGTGCCTACTGTCCCTGTCCTATTGTTTTTTATTTTTCTTATAAGTATCTATCTCATGTATTCAAAACTATATTTATTCTTATACCTGTATCTTGTAAGCGATTGACAAATCAAATAAAATGTAAATGTAAAAAAAAAAAAAATGTGTCCCAGATAATTTGAGTCCCAGTATTTTCCAGTTCTCCAAACTATTCAAAATTTCCTCCACCAATTCTCCAGAAATGGTCAGAACCTGCTGAATACCACCTCTGAGCCCTGCCTATGTCTCATCTCCTGGGCAATGTTCACAACTTCATGAAAGCTGACACTATGGTTATGTTTTAAACGGTTAGAAGAAAAGAAGAGCCCAGCTGGTTTTGCAAGCAGAGCTAAAGCCAACATTTTCAGAAATCAGCCTCCGGTTTCTGAGTTAAGCTAATCTTGTTTGCTTTGCTTTGCTTTGAGCCTGGAAATTCCAACCCACCCTCTCTGACCTTTTATCACTCGCCTCTCACTTCTCACAAGCCCATGCAACAGACTCATTCTGGTGAGTCAATTGTTTGAAGTTTGATAATCCCCCCCCCACCACCTGATCTTCAAAATGTGTCGAAACAATTGACAATGGTGGAATTCTTACTTTGCTTCCCTTCAGTTTTGATCTGAGGGAGCGGGAATCTGTTGCAGAGAAGATCATCCTAGTTAGTCATGTTGACCTTGAGAAAACTCAAGATAATAATTCCAAAAGGCAATACCTTATTTTTTTTAAAAAAAAAGGTTGAACGTTGGAAGGCTTATAAAACGTATCTGAGTCAGGCTACACAATACATATACAGATTAACAGAGGTAGAAGGAAACTTGTAGGTCATCTAGTCCAACCCCCAGCCCAAGCAGGAGACCCTACAGCAGTGGTGGCTAACCTTTTGGGGCTCCTGTGCCAAACATTGTGTGTGCGTGCCAGCATCCAGAAGGCAATGTGCCCCCCCCACCCCCTGCGCATGTGCACGCGATCCCCCTCTGCCGTTTCCTTACCTGCACTGCACCTCCCAGCTGATTTTTGGCCCGTTTGAGGCCTTTTTTGGTTTCCCAGTGGCTTGAGGAAAGCTTCTGCATGCTTTGCAGGCTGAAAAATGGGCCCGTTTCATCACTTCCGGTATTTTTGGAAATACAGGAAGTGACAAAATGGGCCTATTTTTCAGCCTGCAAAGGCTTTCCTCAAGCCTCTAGGAGGCCGAAAAAGGCCTCAAACAGGCTGGAAATCAACTGGGAGGCACGCACATGCACAATGAGGTAAGTCTGTCTGCGGCTCGCGTGCCAGCACAGATGGCTCTGAGTGCCACCTGTGGCATGCATGCCATAGGTTCGCCATCATGGCCCTACACCATTTTTAACAGATGGCAGTCCAGTCTTGAAAGCCTCCAGCGATGAAGCTCCCGCAGCTTCCGAAGGCAACTTCTGTTCCATGGGTTGGTTGTTCTCACAAGTCTAGGTTGGCATGGGGAGTAGAAACCCCAGCAAGGTTAAGTCCAGATCAAACTGGTACTCCAGGCTCCATGTTGCTGCCCCTTTTAGAGCGGTAATCTTGCATTTCAGGACAGTTGAAAACGGAAACGAGGGGGGGGGAGGGGGGATTTTGTAGCATTTGTGCTGATTGCAGTGTTGCGTGTAGTGAGAGAGAGATCCTAAGGCATCTTTTTCTCCTTTGCCAAATCTTTGAAGCTGGAACTCTCTCTACTCTTATTTAAAAAGATTGAACAGAGACCAACAAATGTTGCACTTCCACTGAAGCGAAGCCTGTCCCGTGCGCTGCCCCCAGCCAACCGCCTCACTATTTTTTATTTTTTTTAAAGGCCAATTCAAAAGTAGGTGAATGTCAGCCATGGAGTGGAAGCAACGCAACGGTAAAACCCAGTGTAAGAGGGTAATTATGCACCGTGCATATATTTAGCAGGGAAAGCATGTAAAGTGACAGCATGAATAGGGGAATTCACACATTGCCAAATTAATATGCACAGCTTTCGCTTTTTAAGTGATGTTGGAATAGACACAAGCAAATAATGACAATGTCAATCATGGATTTTGTAAGCTGACTGGTCTACATGTTCTTCCTTTCCGAGAAGTAGGTCTTTGGCCTGGTAACTCATGAAATGTACGTGTCAGCAAGCAAGAACATAGCATGTGTGCCAGATAAAACTGTAGAGAACATCCAATTATATTCTGGAATGTCATCGAGTGATTGTCCAAATTTACTGGGTGGTATCATCATCATCATCATCATCATTTATTACTGTTAATTGGTAATGGTTGCACCATCTGTTTTCATGCTTTTATTCTAGATTTTTTACTCTGCAGTGTTAAATTGTTGATGGCACATGTTTGATTATTGCAAACTGGTGGTGAGATTGCATTTTGGCTAAGTACTAAAGACAAAAGAAGGAACGGAGGGAGGGAAAGGGGAGGGGAGTGGCAGGGGGGAGAAGGAAGGAAGGAACAAAGGAAAGGAGGAGTGAAGGGAAGGCAGGGAGGGAGGGGGAGAGAGAGGGAGGAAGGAAGGAAGGGAAGGAGGAAGGAAGGAAAGAAGGGAGGAAGGAATGACAGGTAGGGAGGAGGAATGAATGAATGACATAAGGAAGGAAGGAGAAGAGAAGGAGGAAGGGAGGGAGGGAGGAAGGAATGAAGGGAAGGAGGAAGAAAGGAAAGAAGGAAGGGAGGGTGGGAAGGAGGAAGGAAGGAAAGAAGGGAGGGAGGTATGACAGGTAGGGAGGAGGAATGAATGAATGACATAAGGAAGGAGAAGAGAAGGAGGAAGGGAGGGAAGGAGGAAGGAATGAAGGGAAGGAGGAAGAAAGGAAAGAAGGAAGGGAGGGTGGGAAGGGAGGAAGGAAGGGAGGAAGGAAAGGGAAGGGAAGGAGGAAGGAAGGATAGAAGGAACGGAGGAAGGAAGGGAAGGAGGGAGGAATGAATGATGAAACAAAGGAAGGAAAGAATGAAGGAAGGAAAGAAAGGGAGGAAAAGAAAGAGAGGGCAGGAGGGGACATCAGTTCCATCCTAAATTCCTGGTAATTTTTGCACATTCTCCACATTTTGGTGTGAAAATCAACATTTACTTTTCACAACCCAAAAGCAACATAGTATGAAAAGTGCTCATCTAGAGTGCCATGAGCTCGTAATACAGTAATTTGCCTTGTATGAAAAACCAAGCATGGGACAATAACATTATCCAAAGTTCGAACGTTGGGCAGGGAAATCACAGGATCCAAGGAGGTGCAGAACAAGCCAGTGAGCTGATGAAGGAATGGCATCACTGTCACTTCAATGGAGTGCAGGTGTTAAGTTGCGACTGCCCACCTTCACCTGCCAGCTTTGTACAAAGCTCAGTGGAATTGTAGGGTGAGCTCATGGAAGGAAGCAGGTAAAACCAAGGCATTAATTATCTCCGGTGGGATATAATCTTAGTGCCATGAATGAAGTTGAAGTTCTGGGCCGGACGGCAGTTGTAGAAGGAAGAGAGAAAGCACGAGCAATGGAAAAATAAACAGCATGTTAACGAATTGCTAATTAAAGCTCAATTTTCCAGACAATAATAACTTGCGCACCTCATGGGATAGAAGATTTTCCATTGCAAAGGATGCTATTGTGCTTCTTGCAGGCGTGTTGAATAGACTGGCTGCTCAAACTTCACACAATTAAACGTTCCCTGGATGTGACTAGCGGTAGTCCTTGACTTATGACCACAATGGAGCCCTGAAATTTCTGTTGCTAAGCGGAACGTTTGTTAAGTGAATTTTGCCCCATTTTGCAACCCTTTCTTC
>NW_020769327.1:313864-394849 GCF_900518735.1 Pseudonaja textilis | reverse complement strand
GAAAGAAAGAAAGAAAGAAAGAAAGAAAGAAAGAAAGAAAGAAAGAAAGAAAGAAAGAAAGAAAGAAAGGACAGAAAAGAAACACAGTTTGTATTATTGACTGTAATTTATCTTTCTCTTTCATTGTCATCCACAGGATTGTTGTGAGGATAAAATGGATTGTAAGAATCTTCTGCCACCATAAGGAGGCATGCATATTTAATAACGTTTAATAGCTAATGAGCAAAGGGAGGTTATGGAAATTCAAACAAGGAATAATATATAGTGGTGGAAGGAAAAACATTTGTTTACTTTCCCCTCCATTACATCCTTCATGATTCAAATGACTCTCCCCTCCACTTTTGTAATATATTTTAAAAATTAGACCTCTAATCTGTTTCCTCTAAGACCATGTCCTAAAGTTCCCCTTTCTACCCGCTACCATGAAAGACAAGACCAAGGCACACTTTTCCCCTAAAGGGCTCAGTCCAGGGATTGAGGCCAGAGTCAAACTCAAATGTTTGTCACCCAGGCATTTCCACTGGTTTAGAATGGTTTATAAAGTAATATCCAACATCTGCTTTTCAAAGAATTGTGTAGAAGGAGGGGTTGTAAGCCAGTGAAAGTTTTCCTTTGTGCGTTGTGATAAAATCCCATCTTTTTCACAGCAATTGAAGAACGAGGAATCTTGTTCAGGCCTCCCTCGCATTGACTCTCATTCTTCACATCTGCGCATGACCTTGACCTAACTAAGTCTTTGTTTCTTTCAGGTGCTTATGCTCTACTTGTTCAGAATAGCCTATACCTTAGGGATGGTTTTTTTTCCCCCTTGCTCAGGAGACTGTGAAGAGAAAACTGGGGTTTCCGTAGGGAGAACATTTGTGTTTTCAAAGTCCCCCCCCCCCCCCCCGCCCCTGCCTGCTTTGGAATGCATCTGTTAAAAAAAAAAAACCAAACCTTTCTTTCTGCAGATATACACATTGTTGGCATTTGATGCATGAAACTTTAGTTGCTTCCTGTGCCCAAATGTTAGAGGAGAGCTGGATTCCTTTGGAATATTGATTTTGGTCAGGCTCAAATCCAGAGGTGAGCTGCACATACTGTAACAACCAGTTTGCCGGAAATGTGAGAATGCATGTGCATGCTCCCTTCGTGTGTGCACACACACTTTGCACATGCACCATCCTCACTTGTGTGCGGCTGCAAAAACACAGGGATTTCCTGTGTATGGCAGAGTGGGCAAGGTGCGGAAAGCAACTGGGCTGCGTGGGCAGGGCGAGCAAGCCAGATATATAGGATGGGATAGCACCGGGGCAGGTGGGTGGGCCCAGCCAGTGGTTGTAACTACTGCTATGGGTGAGCTGGTCTGAACTGGCAGCAGCCCACCTATTCTGACCCACGCCCTTTTCCAACAAATCAAACACAATTCAAATAGAAGAGAAACCTTGTAATGCTTTTGCAAAATAATTAGCTGTGATAAGCACAAACCTTGCCAAACTGTGCAAGACTTGCCAAAAGAGAACAGACAAGAAATAATTTGCAATACAAGAATCTTCAAATACCAACTCAGGATACTGGAATGTCCACGAGGCTGTAGTTTCAAAACGTCTTTGCCTTCTGCAAAGAAGGTCCAATTCACAGCTGGCTTTTATCTTCTTGAAGGAAGGGCCATTACTTTGCAGCCTTACTCCCGAGTCGCCCATGCTGTTGCAGCTGCTCTTTCCTGTGATCAATTCTGCACGCACGCGCACTTGGCACAGGCTCCTCGGGAACCTCCTTATCACTGCTGCCAGCCCACACAATCTCTGAAGGCATCAGTTCACTCCCTGATGGTCCTGGACCCTCTTCTGAGTCCTCGCTCTCCTCAGCCGTCTCCACCTGCTGCCAGCTAACCACAACACCACCACTGCTCAAATCCCCGTCAACCAAGTGGCGGTGTTCACACAACACATGGAACCTGATTTTCAAATAAACTCATTTTTGGGTTTGTATAATACACTGAACAACAAACAAGCCAACTATGCACTTGTTAGTGCACTGGGCAAACCTGCTAACTTGGATATGGGTGGAGAAAGAAACCACTGGGTCTGAATGCTGCATAGCAGCTTACTAATTACAAATGCAGGTTTTCTGAGACCTGGTAAAATATAGCTTTGGGTGTTGCTAGCCTGGGAACCTGTAACGCTGACTGGGAGAAGTTGTAAATTGCCTGAAGGATGGTTCTAGGTTCCATTCGCTGGCATACATGAACTTGAGATGAGGGGGGAGGAGGAGGAAGAGGTGGGAGGCAGGGAGGAGTAAAATGCAAATGTAACAATCAAGCTGGCCTCTGGTGACTTCACCGCCCCATTATACTGCTTTGTTGCCCACACAGGTAGTCCTGGACTTACAACCATTCATTCAGCGAGCATTTGACGTTGCAATGGCACTGAAAAAGTGACTTATGACCAGTCCTTGCACGTAGGTTTATTGCAGCATTGCCACGGTCGCATGATCAAAACTTGGGCATGTATATAGGCATGTAATTACAACGGTGGAAGCATCCTGGAGTTATGTGGTGGCACAGTGGTTAGAATGCAGTATTTCAGGCTAATTCCGCCGACTGCCAGCAGTTCGATTTTCACAGGCTCAAAGTTGGACTCAGTCTTCCATCCTTCTGAGGTCGGTAAAGCCAGGGCCCAGATTGTTGGGGGCAATAGGCTGACTTTGTAAACTGCTTTAGAGGGAGCTGTAAAAGCACAGTGAAGCGGTAGATAAGTCTTAAGTGCTATTGCTATGTGGTCACCGTTTGCGTTCTTCCCAGCTGGTTTCCGATAAGCAAAGCCAGTGGGATAAGCCTGGTTCACTTAATTGCTGGATGATTTGCTTAACCATGGTGGCAAAAAAGACTGAAAAATCAGATGCAATTCATTAAACAACCCCACTTTTTAGCAACATAAATTCTGTTCCCAACTGTGGTTGCAAATCAAGGATGACCTGAAGCATGGATGTGTTTTCTTTCAAGTTTTTTCCTTTTTCAGTTCCTCAACCCAACCTGCTGTCCTGAGATTTCTTAGTGATTTCCCATTCAAGCACTAACCTGGTCCAACCTTATTTAGCTCTTTTCCAGAGCAGCCAAGTTTCCAAGCATTACTACCCACTGGCAACTAAAATCCCCCCTGAGCTGAGCTCGGCTCTCAGCGACCCAGTCAACACATCAATCTAGTTTTCTATGCGGTACGATGATTGATCACTGCCTTGTCGTCACAGAATGTGGTTTTGAGTTCCCAGCCTTGCTCACAGCTCTGCCAGAGTGGATCCCACTTCGCCTTTTGAGGCCGAGGGATCTATTAATAGGAGACACAAACTGTGGCAAGCCCAAAGTGGAATGGGAGCGATCGATTTGTACAAAACAAGTGGATGTTTTTAAACACAAACGCTAGGCCAGGCTGCATCTTGACATCTCTAGGGAAGTAAAGTCGCCGTCAGACGTATGCGAGCAGATGCATATTTTCTTACATGTAAATTTGAGTATGTTCAAAGAAGCTTATTCCCAGGTAACCGTGACTGCAGAATGAGTTAATCAATGCAGAATAACTGACACTATCTGCTAATTCCACATGTGCAGCTCCTGATGCAAATGAGGGTCCCAATGAGTGTGATCCTGAATTTGCCTCCACCGGGCAGGACAGAAACATCACTGGTTGGTTCAACCAGATCCTCTTTCCAAATCCTAAGGATAAAGAGGTGAATTCACAGCAGGTAGGTTTAAATCTGTGACCTTCAGTAGTTTCCTCTTGAAAAACACAGCTTTTCCTAAGTAAAGACAGAATGCGCCAGCTGGTGAGTTATGCAGCACTTTTGGTCAGGTCATGAGGGGAAAAAAATAAATAAACCCAGGCATAGTTTTGATAGCTTTAAAAATTGAATATGGATCATTCCTGTTATCTGACAGGACTTTGCAGGGATTCATCCTGGTCCAACAGATAATTCTGAAATCAGTTTGCATTATGCACCGATTTAACTATTCCAAAGATTTTATAGTGTGGATCTCCTCCTCCTCCTCTTCCTCCTCCTTTTCTCTGTCTTTCTCTCTGTCTCTCTCTGTCTTTCCCACTCTTACCTTTCATAAACAACCAAAGAGGACAATAGCTAAGGGCAATTTTTAACTATTTCTATCTCTGGACAGTATTTGAGAGCCATTTTCTTCCACACGCAACCCCTCCTCCCTTTCCTCTTCAAATCTCTGGCAGTTGGTTTAATCTATAACCAAGTATGGGGCCTTCCCTTCGGGCTTTGTGCATCTCTACTGAGGCGAGAGGGTGCGTTCTTTTTCCATGGAGACCCAGTTCCCCCTCCCTTGAGGTCAGGGACCCATATTGTCCCTCTGTGTTTTGCTTCATTAAATCTTTATCGGAGTTCATTAAAAGTGTGGTTTGGACATTCCTGCATAGTCTATTAATCCTGCCTGATGCTCTTCCCCTCCCCCGCCCTCCCGATGGCCCCCACCGTGGGCACAAAAGAACCATCTGTTTCTGCCATGTTTATTCCCTCCTGACATGCTGGCAGGGTAGGGGGAAGGGATGCAGTCCCCACCCCTCCCTTCCCCCTTGGTCTCCATCAGGCTTTACCTCTCTGGGAAAGTCGGCTTTCATTCATTGGAAACATCCCCACACAGAAAAACCAAAAAAACGGTATGCAGGAATGTGCCCACCTGCTTGGCCCTTCCATTTTGTTTCTTTGGTTTTAGCTCCTTGTTTCTCCCTCTGGTCAGAAGCTTAGGGTTGTAGTAAGTTAGCACCCACCCCTCCTAGAAGAATGAAGTATTTTGAGAAATATTGTTTTTTTTAAAAAAAGACAGAATATTATATTTTCCCTCAAGGAGAAACATATTTCTAAAGACAGAAACTCAGAGCCTCAGTTCTCTGCCCCAAGTAGAAACTAAAAGGCCGGCTTTTAGAAATGCAGATTTGGTAATCCGTTCAAGACAGAGATAGGATTAGCCCTCAGCCACAATAGGAATTTCCCAACAAGCCCCTTCATTGCATCAGCACCTACAAAGTTTGCTATGAACCCTACAACAACCAATAGAATGCATGCCCTTGCACAGGAACAGGAAGCTCAAGGGTAAGACCCAAGAGAGGGTATAAATAACCCTCATTCTCAACTCCACGTGGTCAGCTGCCCAGGACCTCAAATGCACGTGGTCCCGTTCATCAATAAACCATCTTTCCAATCAGCCTCTATGTTTCCAGTGTCTTTCTCCCCACTTGGAACTGAACCAGATGGATATTTCTCCCAACAGGGTCATAGCTATAGAGACCAAAATTTCCTGGAAAAAATAAAGGACCTACTGGTAAAAGAGATAAAAACAAAAGATTAGAGTTGGTATTCAGCAGGTTCTGACCAGTTCTGGAGAACCAGTAGTGGAAATTTTGAGTAGTTCGGAGAACTGGAAAATCTCACCTCTGACTGGCCCCACCCCCGTCTATTCTCCACCTCCCTAGTTCCAGCTGATCGGCTGGGTTTTCTTTTGTTGCCCTGCACAGGAGAACGGAGCTGGAAAGCAGGTTAGTGGGGTGGGGAAGGAATAGGATTTTGCATTAATCTTCCCCTGCCATGCCCACCAAGCCACATCCACAGAGCCAGTAGTAAAATTTTTTGAATCCCACCAATGTGAAAGACATCCCTAAGGATTTTAGTTCTCGGATTACAACCATTTATTTAATGACTGATCGAAGTTACAGTGGTGCTGAAAGAAAGAGGTTTACAACCAGCTGCTCACACTTACAACTATTGCAGCATCCCCAAGGTCACGTGATGGAAGTTCAAACATTTGGCATTTATTTCCAATGTATATTTATGGCGGTTGCAGCAACCCTGGGTCATGTGATAACTATTTGTGACCTTCCCAGCTGGCATCCGACAAGCAAAATCGATGAGGGAAGCTGGATTTGTTTAACAACCATGTGATCCACTTAACAACGGTGCCAAAAAAGGTCGTAAAATTGGGCACAACTTGCTTAACAATGGCCTTGTTTAGTAACAGACATTCAGGTAACATTTTTTACTACGGGTTTGTCTGAACCGGGCCGAACCGGTAGAATACCACCACTGGAGTGCACCACGTTGGAGATGAATTCACTTGACCTAGTAAGTTTGATTTCACGTTAAACATGATTTTTGTGGCTTGGCAGAGAGCATCCAATATTCACTGGGTGAGTTTGTGGCTTAGTATTCTTGTTATTACATTTTATTCCACCTTTTTATGTATAACTCCCTTTCATACTTTACTTTTTGCCTCCTCTTCTCCCCACAACAAACTATCTTGGTGGTTTGTTGGACTGGACTGAGAGAAAAGGACTGGTCCCAAGTCCCCAGCCAGAGTTGATGAAGAAGAAGGCCCAGAACTCAATGCCTCCTGGTTTCTAGCCAGAAACTTCACCACTATACCAAAATGATAACAGCTTAACGGGCTATGCAAAATGCGAAAAATCAATTAATTGGATAACTTGGATTTGTGTATTGTGTGAATTCACCTGTTGTTCTGTTTAGTGGTGCAGATGACCTCTGTCATGGCACGGTGGTCTCAATAGCCTGACAAAACAATTTGTTAGGTCATCTATAGAAAATATTTGGCTTATTGCCCTCTTTTTTCTTCCTTTTCTTTTCTTTTCTTCCTTTTTTAAACCATTGTTGGGGAAGGTAGCTTTTAAAAATTCATTTCTTTTCTGCCTAGAAAAAGCACTAAGCGTCGCCATCTTGTTACAATATTGTGATTTAAAACTGGCTTCTGTTTTATACATGCCGTCAAGAAATCACAGCTACATAAATATTGCTTTGATTCTATTCCAGTAAATTACTTCCCACTGAAATCAATGAGCCTTAAATTAAGTCATGATTGCCTTAGTTTCCCTGAGATCTTAGTTCAGCTGACATGGTTTGGATCGGACTCACAGTAAATATAAACAAGAATGCAATTTGTATTAGTATCATTATTAGATCCTTTCCCCGCCACCCTGTTCTGGTTTCTTTCGACTGCATCATTTCTAGTTTGCATTGACTAGATGGCAGGATTAGCTTCTTCAGGATACATGTAAAAATAAGGATATATGGGCATGAGCGAAAGCACTTAAATTCCATGGGGTCTGAAAAATGGGCAAGGAACACATGAGTGAAAGTTCTCTTCTCCTTATGTGGTACCTGAAAACTGAATTTGGAATGCTGGAGACTTAGAACAACATAGAGATTATGGGGTCAGATAAAAAGTTGGAAAACATGGGTTCAAAATAATTCTGCTCCCAGCCATGAAACCTCAAGTAAATGACTTTGGGCCAGCCTTTTCTCTCAGCCCATCCTACATCACAAGGTTCTGAGGAGAAAATGGAGGAGAAAGTGCTGTGTATACAGGTAGTCCTCACTTTATGTTCATAACGAAGCCTGCCCCTCAGTGTTGGGATTCAAATATTTTTACTACCGGTTCTGTGGGCGTGGCTTGGTGGGTGTGGCAGGGGAAGGATACGGTAAAATCTCCAGTCAGGTAGTATTTGCCAGTTCTCCGAAGTATTCAAAATTTCCGCTACCGGTTCTCCAGAACTGGTCAGAACCTGCTGAATACCACCTCTGCTGCCCTTGCTGTTGTAAGTCGTGATGTTCATAAAGTGGGTCACACACATGACCAATCTCATTTTCTGACCTTTTTTACGGTGGTCATTAAATGGAAATGGCAGTCGTTCAGCAAACTAATTGTTCACTATCAACCGCTTTTGCCAAAAATCAGAAGGAAATGCAGGTTTTGGTCAAAACGTCATCAAACACGTCACATTGACTGTGGGATGTTGGAGACAGGTGTAAAAATGGCCTGGTTGCTAAGAACCTGAAATGGAGTCATGTGACTTGCAGGGATGTGTGTGCAGCTGTTAATACTTCAGAAGCAGAGGGTAAGTAACTCTGGGAAGGTCTGTCGAAACTTCGAATGGTCTCTAAGCGACCAGTCATAAGTTGAGGACTGTCTGTGGTGGTGTGTGGTTATAATGTAGTATTGCAGGCTGACTTTGCCCACAGCCAGCAGTTCAATCTTGACCAGCTCAAGGTGGGATCAGCCTTCCATTCTTTTGAGGTCGGTAAAAAGACGACCCAGATTGTCGGGGGCAATAATAAACCACATAGAGAGGGCTGTAAAATGATTGTAAAGTGGTATATAAGTCTAAATGCTATTGTTATTTGTACTGTTGAAGCCCCTGTTGGAAAGATGGCATATAAATACAGGTAGAACTCAACTTACAATCACAACTGAGCCCAAAAATGTATATTGTTAAGTGAGAAATTTGTTAAGTGAGTTTTGCCTCATTTTGTGACTTTTCTTGCGACATTCGTTAAGTGAATCACCGTTAAATTAGTATCATGTTGACTATCACTAAATGTGGCACCTAATGTTTTATGATGAATGTATTTTCACAATGTCTATGATAATGATCTATCTATCACTATTGTTGTATGCATGCTGAGAGCTTATGCACTGGAGACAAATTCCTTGTGCATCCGATGGCACTTGGCCAATAAAGAATTCTAATAATTCTGCGTGAAACTGGTTTCTCTATTGATTTTGCTTTTCAAAAGGTCACAAAAGGGGATTACATGATTCCTGAACACGGTATAAATATGAGTCAATTATCCAAATGTACATCCTGTGAGCTTGGGGAGGTCATAAGCGTGAAAAATGCTCAAATGTCACTATTTTCAGTGCCGTTTAGAGGTGGTTTTCAGCAGATTCTGACCAGTTCTGGAGAACTGGTAGCGGAAATGTTGAGTAGTTTGGAGAATCGGCAAATACCGCCTCTGACTGGTCCTGCCCCCATCTATTCTCCGCCTCCCGAGTCCCAGATGATTGGCTGGGTCTTCTTTTGTTGCCCTGCACAGGAGAAAGGAGCTGGAAAGCAGGTTAGTGGGGTGGGGAGGGAATGGAGATTTTACAGTATCCTTCCCCTGCCACACCCACCAAGAACTGGTAGTAAAAAAAATTTGAATCCCACCACTGGTGCTGTTGTAACTTTGAAAGGTCACTAAATGAACTTTTGTAAGCCGAGGACTATTTGTATTGTAAAAACTGAACAGAATCAACATGAGCAGGCCTGCCATGAATGATTTGAGAGGGATGCTATAGTTTGCTAGCAGAACATTCATTTTCTGGGCCAAAATGCCAATTTTGTTCCCTGCTGTCTCCCCCTCAAAACAGCGGGATACCCCTTAGAGCCTCTCAGAGCTCCTTTATTTCATTCCCCCCCTCTCCCCCCAAAAAAGCTTTAGGAGAGATGCAAACCCCCCTTCCTGAAATGGTTGCAGTTTTAATGTGACAGAAGGAGAAACGATTAAATATATCCATATGCAATTAATTTAATTCTAATTAAATTTAAATGAAAAGGAATCAAATTAGATCCTTACCCAGGCCCTTCGGTTCCAGTCGAAAGTGGGTCTCTGCGCTAAGCCATAACGCAGCAAATTGTGCAAACTCAGCTGTGGTGCTTTCAAACCATAGCTTACGGCTTAGCATAATTTGCACACCCAGCAGGGGGTGGCTTCTTCAACAAACCATGATTGAACCTGTTGTGGGAACCCAACACTAATCTTGAGCCTGGCATCCTTGCTTGTTTCTCCTCAATGTAAAATCAGAACTGGCTGTTTTTTGTTTTAAACTGCCCCATTACGTATTATCCTTGTTTGTGATAACAGATAATAAGAGTTGGAAGGGACCTTGTAGGTCATCTAGTCCAACCCCCTGCCCAAGCAGGAGATCCTACACCATTTCTGACAAATGGCAGTCCAATTTCTTCTTGAAAGTCTCAAGTGATGGTGCTCCCACAATTTCCGAGGGCAACTTCTGTTCCATTGGTTGATTGTTCTCCCTGTCAGAAAGTTTCTCCTTATTTCCAGGTTTAATCTCTCCTTGTTCAGTTTCCTTCCATTATTCTTTGTCTGGCCTTCGGGTGCTTCAGAAAATAGCTTGACCCCTTCCTCCTCTCTGTGACAGCCCCTCAAATATTGGAAGACTGCTATCATGTCTCTCCTGGTCCTTCTCTTCACCAGACTAGCCATGTCCAGTTCCTGTAATCGTTCTTCATATGCTTTAGCCTCCAGCCTCCTAATCATCCTGGTTGCTCTTCTCTGCACTCTTTCTAGAGTCTCAACATCTTTTTCATAGTGTGGGGATCAAAACTGCATGCAGTACTCTAGGTGTTGCCTTACTAAGGCTTTATAGAGTGGTATTAGTACCTCCCTTGATCTTGATTGAATCCCTCTGTTAATGCAACTTAGGATTGCATTGGCTTTTTTGGCTGCTGCTGCACACTGCTGGCTCATCTTTAGCTGGTTGTCCACTAAGACTCCAAGATCCCTCTCACAGTTACTGCTATTAAGCCTGGTTTCACCCAGTCAATATATGTACTTTTAGATTTTCTTGCCTAAGTGTAGGCCTAAGTGTAGGATTTTTCCATCCTTATATTCATTTCAGCCTGTTTTATGGTAGCAGTGTTTTGGGTTTTCTTTGATTCAAATCGTGTCTAACTTCATGCAGACAGGTTGGATATGCCTCCATCGACAGGTAGTCCTCGACTTACGACGACCAATTGCTTCTGTTGCTAAGCGAGACATTTGTTAAGTGGGTTTCTTTTGCCCCATTTGATGACCTTTCTTGTCACACTGGTTAAGTGAATCCCCGCAGCTGTTAGTAAGTTAGTAATATGGTTGTTAAGTGAATCTGGCTTCCACATCGACTTTGCTTGTCAGAAGGTCGCAAAAGGGGATCGCATGAATCCCGGGACACTGCTGCAAGTGTCATAAATATGAGTCAGCTGCCAAGGATTTGAATTAGGATCATGTGACCATGGGGATGCTGCCAGGTCGTAATTTGAAAAATTGGAATAAGTCCCTTTTTTCTAGTGCTGTTGTAAGTTCGAACCGTCACTAAACAAACTGTTGTAAGTCAAGGACTATCTGTAGAAAGAGAAACTAATCCCTTGCGCAGCTCTCTGCTTGGCTAATTTTGCCAAATTTAAAACCCTATAAAATGGCATAGGGAATCTTAATCCAGATTATGTGGCCAGCAGAGGTGGCATTCAGCAGGTTCTGACCAGTTCTGGAGAATCGGTAGCGGAAATTTTGAGTAGTTCGGAGAACCAGCAAATACCGCCTCTGACTGGCCCCGCCCCCATCTCTTCTCTGCCTCCCATTGAGTCACAGCTGATTGGCTGGGTCTCCTTTGGTTGCCCTGCACAGGAGAACGGAGCTGGAAAGCAGGCTAGTGGGGTGGGGAGGGAATGGAGATTTTACAGTATCCTTCTCCCAGGAGTGGGGAGGGAATCTGTGGTGGGATTCAATTTTTTTTATTACCGGTTCTGTGGGCATGGCTTGTTGGGTGTGGCTTGCTGGGCGTGGCAGGGGAAGAATACTGCAAAATCTCCATTCCCTCCCCACTCCTGGGTGAAGGTTACCACAGGTTCTCCGAACTACTCAAAATTTCCGCTACTGGTTCTGCAGAACCGGTCAGAACCTGCTGAATACCACCTCTAATGGGAACGGAGATTTTACAGCATCCTTCCCCGCCATGCCCACCAAGCCACGCCCACCAGGCCAAACCACACCCACCAAGCCACACCCATAGAACCAGTAGTAAAAAAATATTTGAATCTCACCACTGCTGTGTGGCCTGTGATTTCGTCCTTGTTCCATGGCCCTGAGGTAATATTTGCAAAACATGGCCAGTGGCTTTCCTGAGCAACAATCCTTTTTTGCATAGCCAACATTTTTGGCACCGTGTCTCTCGCCTTGATGGGGCCAGCTTCTTGAATTCAGACAGCAGAAATATGCTCCAGGGCTCCTACAGCCGTTCATTGACTTGTGTCCTGAATCCAGGAAGTCTTTAATGCTGATCTTAGCGAATAGGTAATCCCTTAGAATTGACTGGAAGTAAAAGACAACACATTTTATTGCTTGTTACATAAGCCTGGCTCTTTGGAAAGATTTTTCTGGCTCAAATAACACCACCATTTCTCCTCAGGAGAGAACGGGGGAAAAATAGGCTTGAATTGTGGGACTCTCCCCAATAGTCTCGTTTTGGGATTATCAAGGCCAGTATTTCTCAAAGTCAGCAACTTTAAGATAGGTGGACTCTTAGCTCCCAGAATTCCCCAGCATGCTGACTAGGGAATTCTGGGAGTTGGAGTTCACCCATCTTAAAATCACTGAGCCAGAACAACTCTGATCTACAGCTTTGGGGCACTGTTGATTCATATAATGTTGGCTGTTACACTGTTTCTCAACCTTGGCCAATTTTAAGATGTATAGACTTCAACTCCCAGAATTCCCCAGGCAGCATGCTGGCTAGGAAATTGTGGGAATTGGAGTCCACAAATGTTAAAACATGCCAAGTTTGAAAAAACGCTGGGCCAGATGACAACATTGTTATCTATAGTCACCCATTAGTTGTAGCATAAGGGAAAAATATTCTGAAATATGGCCTTTTGTCATAGAACATTTGACTGTTTTTAAATAGGGAAACCAAGCACAGTGCAGCTAGTCACTCAATGTGAGAAATTATAAGGCAAGTTTTGATGAGACAGGGAATGAGTTCAAAAGTACAGTAGCTTTCCATCCACTAAAAAGTAAGAAATTGGAGCAAAGTAACAAATGAAATCTGGCTATACCTCAGATTCAAATCTATGCATTCTTCCTCTTCCTCCTTTGCTAATCTTGCTCCATTTTGGGGGGTAAGTGTTCAGGACAACCTGTCTGGAGTTTCTTACTCCCACATCCCAGCATCCCAAAGGTGCTTTTTCAAGAGGCAACTGGACTTTCTTGATTTTTCTTTTGAAGGTGTTTTGCTTCTCATCCAAGAAGCTTCTTCAGCTCTGGCAGGAAAGGGCACCCCGAGGACACAGATATACCTCCAAGTGCTTCAATGACCCTCTAAAAGGATGCAAATGACCTGCTGTCTGCAAGGAATATAAACCCTTCCATTCCCCACTATCCTGCCAAAGCTGAAGAAGCTGCTTGGATGAGAAGCGAAATGTCTTCAAAAGAAAAAACAAGAAATTCCAGTTGCCTCCTGAAAAAAGCACCTTTGGGACAACCAGGACCCGTGGATGACCGAGAATCTCTACAGATTCCTACCAGTAGTTTCAAAACAGTCGTTGAAATTGGTTATTGCTTTCAAAAGAAACTTGTGATCCATTTTATAGCTCAAAACAAACTATTCCTTTATACATGGAAAACAAGTCTAGTCTTTGCATGGATGCCAAAAATCTAATTATAAAACTCAAACTGCAGTTGAAAAGACAGATACAAGAACAGCTCCCCCAACAAAAAACTAAATTAATTCGGAAGAAACCCCATTTTCCTCGGTGTTCTAGGTTAGGTATATCTACCAGATGTTAGATTATGGATCCCATCACCCTTAGCCAGTGCAGGGAGTGAGAGTTGTAGATCAACATATCTGAAAATGAAGGGTTTTTTTGATTGGAGACCCACTTTGGCAGATTTAGCTCACAAATCTCATTTTGTGCATTGAGTAAGCCACAATGGACTGGTTCATCTATGTTTCTCATTCACCCAGGATGTTTTCATGCCATGTAATTGTAAGTAACCGTGAAGTACTTAATAACTTCTCACTAAAGCTTTTCTTAACTAAACAGGAGGGCAGAAACTTCTACCTGCCCTAATGTTTTTCACATACTTAGTGCAGTTATTTCAACTGACTTCAATTCCCACAATTCTTAGCCGGCTGAGAATCTTGTAAGTTCACTGCTTGTTAGCAGGTCTACATACTACTGGGAATAATCCTGCTGCTTTGAGAATGTACAATTAACAACTTTCCACAACACTCCGGATTAATCTCAGGAGTATTGTGGGAAATTAAGAGGGCAGTGAAACTCAGCACTTCTTCTATTACAGGTAAAGCTGGGGAAGTGGGCAATTAAAAGGAATCTCCATGTAAGTCAGAGGTATTTAACCTGTGGTCCAGAGGCAACATACAGCCCAGGACATCTAGTTAATGCAGCCCCACAAAATCATATACTTTTAACATTATTTATTCATAAGAGCGTTCAGTTTTGGTCATGAAAAAGATGTTGAGACTCTAGAAAAAGTGCAGAGAAAAGCAACCAAGATGATTAGGGTTCTGGAGGCTAAAACATATGAAGAATAGTTACGGGAACTGGGCTTGGCTAGTTTAATGAAAAGAAGGTCTAGGGGAGACATGATAGCAGTGTTCCAATATCTCAGGGGCTGCCACAAAGAAGAGGGAATATTCACCAAAGCACCAGAAGGCAGGACAAAAAGCAACGGATGGAAACCAATGAAGGAGAGAAGCAACTTAGAACTAAGGAGAAATTTCCTGACAGTTGGAGCAATTAACCAGTGGAGCAACTTGCCTCCAGAAGTTGTGAATGCTCCAACACTGTTTTTAAAAATATGTTGAATAAACCATTTGTCTGAAGTGGTGTAGGGTCTTCTTTGGTTGCCCTGCAGAGGAGAATGGAGCTGGAAAGCAGGTTAGTGGGCGGGGAGGGAATGGGGATTTTGCAGTATCCTTCCCCTTCCATGCCCACCAAGCTACACCACGCCCACAGAACCGGTAGTAAAAAATTTTAAATCCCACCACTGCATGGCTCTTCTCGTCATAAATTGAGGACTTTTTGTAGCGTGAAACCTTTTCTTTGGCAGCCTCCTGTGCTATAGAATTCCACCCTTCCTGAAAGCTTATCTGCTTTGTCTGGGCTGAAAGGAACCCTCAGTGGAAAGACCTCATGTTCAAAGGCACGTGCCCGCATTACCACGGAAATGATACTCCGGATGAAATCTTAAAAGGTCCTTATTAAAAGCAGGTCCGGGAATGTGAGATGGAAATCTTTAGGAGTTCTGGTCTTAATTAACTCTGGGATGGGAAACCTGGGGGGGGGGTCTTATGAAGCCCCCTGATAGAGCTTTTGTTTGGTCCCCAGAACATCGCCTAACTTTGCTGCTCAATTTTTGTTTCTTTTCTGGGTGACGGCGAGATTGCTGTTTAGCACAAGCTGCACTGTTCATATCGTCACTGCAAGGTTTCTGGTAAGCTTTGCGCTTACTCATTCCCCAATGTAAAAAAATAAAAATAAAAATAAACTTGTTCTCCACCCAACAGGAAGAGCACAATGAGGATCATGTGTGCGTGGGAAGGACGGTCATTTGCTCCTGTAGCCTCTCATCTTGGCCGAGATCCCAGCAAATTTGAAGCTGGAACCCTTTCGCGGCTTTTTTTTCTTTTTTCTTTGGCCCCCAAACTTGGCAGATGCAAACTGTTGGCCCAGTTTTTGCCAAGGGTGGCTGAGTAGAGGGTTATGTTCTTCCCCAGTTAATCCTGTTATCTCGTTAAGAGCCCTTTAATGGACAAACTCCCCTTCCGTTAATTCGAAAAGGAGGAGAAGGAGAACAGGAGCAGCGTGTGCAAAAGAAGAGAGGACAACGTTCAACCGGCACAGACTGGTGCATTGTTTGAAGGGCCTGTTAGGGAGGGAGGGAGAAATGGATGTTCGGAGATGAGGGGGCAGAACAAATACAGGGCAAATACAGGGCAACTCCGGTGAGTGGCCAAACTTTCAACATTTGGGGAACCCTGATTGGAAAAAAAAAATTGCACGTGTTTTTGTGTGTATTTGAAGCATCCCCAAACAATTAGCACCCTGTTCCTGCGATAAGGATTTATGGGTTTGTGACTACAGCTCAGCTATTGATCTGGTTTCCCTTTAAGGCAAAACAGATGTTTTATTGCTTGCTTTTATAGATGTGGCTTTGACTATGGGAGGGAGGGAGGGAGAGAGAGAGAGAGAGAGAGAGAGAGAGATATGGACCAGAGTCATCTGGTTGCAACCTGAGTGGAATGTGACCTCCTGGCACAACACGGACGCGCTGGTGCTTCGCGGCAATGCCCCATCTGTGACTGAGTGGGATTTTCACACAGTCAGGAAGCTTTTGACTGGCAAGGCTTTAAACCTCCTTTTCTTTGCGGATTAGACCCTCTGCAGCTTGCAAGGGCATATGCCACTCCATTATGCTCAGCGGGGCACATGCACAGCTGCCAGCAGGTTGGGCAGCCTGTTGCTTGCTTGCTCCTCTCTGCCGGGTGGTGCCTGGCACAGTGCAACCTCCACTCTGCAAGCAAAAGGCTGGATTTCTTTTCTCAGGCTGAGACCGAGAGGACGGCAGGTTCTCCTGGAGTAATGTGTATCTTTGCTCCAAATAGACGAAGCTTGGAAGTTCTGGTCCCCTTCAAATCCATATACACCCTCCCACCGAACCAAAGGACAGAATTGACTGGATGTGGACCTTCCAAGCGAGAAGGAAGGTGACTATTAAGAGAGATGAGCCTGCGAGGAGTCCCCTCCTCCAGAACATAGAATAACAGAGTTGGAAGGAACCAAGGAGATCATCTAGTCTAACCCCACCCCCCACCGCACAACCATCCAGACCACAGAACCACAGAGTTGGAAGGGATTGTGAAGGTCATTTAGTCCAACCCCCCCCACAGCCATTCCAGAACATAGAACCACAGAGTTGAAAGAGACCTTGGAGGTCATCTAGTCTAACCCCCTGCACAACCATCCAGAACATAGAATAACAGAGTTGGAAGGGGCCTTGGAGGTCATCTGATCTCATCTCCCCACAACCATCCAGAACACAGCGCAACACAGAGCAACAGAGTTGGAAGGGGCCCTGGAGGCCATCTAGTCTAGCCCCCTGCACAAGCAGGAGAGTCTGTACCCTTTCAGATGAGTGGCTGTTCAGAAGGATGGGAATATAAAATATTTCTGTGGCTGGAAACAGGGTTTTAAAATTCAGCTTCTAGCTGTTGGCAGAGGTTGCACTGATATGGTGATGCCTGTGGAGGAAAGGATTTGCAAGTTTAGGTCCTTTCTTGAGGTGTGGGGGTTGGAGGTGGAGACTGGGGGAGATTACAGTAAAAGGATCACCTAAATCGGATTGGAGAGTTAACACTCCCAGGCTGGGTTTACAACTCATGTTTGAGACAATTAAGTCAGTCAAATATATGACAATTGCTTTCGCAATGCATATAGTTCATTTTAAAATCATACCTGGCATACTGCATCCAGTTTTGGTCACCATATTACGAAAAGGATATTGAGACTCTAGAATGAAGGCAGAGAAGAGCAAGAAAGATGATTAGGGGACTGGAGGCAAAAACATATGAAGAAGGGCTGAAGGAACCGGATATGTCTAGTCTAATGAAGAGAAAGACAAGGTGACACGATAGAAATCTTCCAAGATTTGAGGGGCTGCAACAAACATGAGCCAACCTACTCTCCAAAGCACCTGAAGGCAGGAGAAGAAACAACAGATGGAAACTTATCAAAGACAGATCCAGTCTAGAACTAGAAATGATGGACTTGTGCTAAAGCGAGGATTGTATTGGTACAGCATTGGGAAAATTGGAGAAATACCACTAGATGAAGAGATAATTAAGAAGATATTGGACTGTGCCGAAATGGACAGACTTACATTGAAGATTAACTAGAAAGAAGATACTGAATACGATCCAACGTGGGATTTAGTTTATCAATGGCTGGAAGAAAGGGGGTAAAGATTAGGAGTATAATTTGTATTGTTAAGCATACAAATAACCCAGACCACATGATGTTTATTAAGCACTAATTAAATGTATTAGTAGAAAATTAATAAAACTTTATATTAAAAAAGAAGAGGTTGTGGGTGATCCACAGAGGTGATATTCAGCAGGTTCTGACCCGTTCTGGAGAATTGGTAGTGGAAATTTTGAGTAGTTTGGAGAAGCGGCAAACCCCACCTCTGACTGGTCCTTCCCCCATCTCTTCTCTGCCTCTGCTGATTGGCTGGGTCTCCTTTTGTTGCCATGCACAGGAGAATGGAGCTGGAAAGCAGGTTAGTGGGGTGGGGAGGGAATGTGGATTTTACAGTATCCTTCCCCTGCCATGCCCACCAAGCCACGCCCACAGACTCTGACTGGCCCCGCCCCCATCCATTATTTGCCTTCTGCGTCCCAGCTGATTGGCTGGGTCTCCTTTGATTGCCCTGCACAGGAGAACAGAGCTGCAAAGCAGGTTAGCGGGGTGGGGAGGGAATGGAGATTTTGCAGTATCCTTCCCTTGCCATGACCACCAAGCCACGTCCACGGAACCAGTAGTAAATTTTTTTGAATCCCACCACTGGTGCTCCATCACTGCAGGTTTTTAAGAAGATGTTAGACAGCCATTTCCCTGACGTGGCAAATAGTCTCCGGCTTGAGCGAGGGGTAGGACTAAAAAAGCCCGCTTCCAGCTTTGTTATTCTGTTCTTTTAATCTTGGTTATCCTCCTGGTCTGAGACCACAAAGAAAAGCCTTAACTGAACTGATCAGGTTAATATGATTGGTATGGTTTAGTGTGATTTGCAAACTAAGGCTGCTGGGTTAGTTTATCATTCAAGGAGTGTTTTCATACCACATTCTTAATGAGGTCAGTTGGATTCCACATCAGATGCATTTCATGCAACTTGCTAATATCGTAAAACTCTGTGGAGGCTTTTTGCAGCCTAGAATATTGTGCACAATCGGCTTGTTTACTTCCTCTATGATTCAGTATCTTGTGAACCCAGAAAATAGCTGTTAAAACCCACCCCTCTCCTAGGAAAATGAAATATTTTGGGATATACTGAAAAGGCAGAATATTTCCCCTAAAAAGAGAAGTAGAAACTCAGAAGCAGAAACTCAGCCTCTGCCCATCTTTGCCAATGGGCCATTACTCTGGCCTGGGCCAGCCTATTTTACATAACAAAGATCTATTCCAGGTAGACCTATAATAAGAATTGCCCAAAGCCCCTTCATTACATCATCATCCAGCAAGGCTCAACCAAGCCTGACACTCCCGACAGCCTACAGAGTTGCCCCTGCATGGCTCCATGGGAGTCTGACAAGCAATCAGAATACAAGGTCAAATTCATATTCCAACAGAGGGTATAAAACCCAGGCACTTTCAGCATCTCCGCCCTTCCTTCTTGGAGCTCCAAGCCATGTGGTCCTGTCCACCATTAAACCATCTTTCCAAGCAGTCACCATGTTTCCAGTGTCTTTCTTCCCCCCCTTGGAACTGAACCCAGAAGGATATTTCTTCCAACATAATTCAAAGTAAGCCTAATTCAAAGTAAGCCTGTAATGCAGACCAGCTCCCTGATGCTTCTTATTGCTGTCACAAGAAAAAAAAAATCTGCCAAAAATGTCCTGCCAAATTTCAATGATGCGTTTGAAATGGGAGGGTGAAGGTGGCCTGCGGTTACTCAAATCTGCAATAGGGTGTGGCAACATGCTTTTGGCAACAATGGGATAAAGCAAAGTTTCTTTATGTGTTGGTTTGAGTAAGGCTGGTGCTGAGAAGCCACCCTGTGACACCTATTGTAGAAAGTTAGCACCCACCCCTCTTCTAGAAGAATGAAATATTTTGAGAAATATTAAAAAGGCAGAACATTTTATTTCCCTGGATGAGAAATGGAGAAACATGCTCTTGGAAAGTAGCCCGCACCTTTCTTAATAGCCCCCAGCAGATATTTTGTGCCCTTTGAGAAACATTGGACCAGCCTATCTACAAAAGACCTCAAGATCCAGGATGATGGGATTAAGACATGACTCCTCAGGACATAACAGATAACAGATAATCAGAGTTGGAAGGGACCTTGTAGGTCATCTAGTCCAACCCCCCGCCCAAGCGGGAGACCCTACATCATTTCTGACAGATGGCAGTCCGATCTCTTCTTGAAGGTCTCAAGTGATGGTGCTCCCACAACTTCCGAGGGCAACTTCTGTTCCATGGGTTGATAGTTCTCACTGTCAGAAAGTTCCTCCTTATTTCCAGATTAAATCTCTCCTTGTTCAGTTTCCATCCATTATTCCTTGTCTGGCCTACAGGCACTTTAGAAAATAGCTTGACCCCTTCCTCTCTGTGGCAGCCCCTCAAATATTGGAAGACAGCTATCATGTGTCCCTTGATCCTTCTTTTCACTAGACTAGCTAAGCCCAGTTCCTGTAACCGTTCTTCGTATGTTTTGGTCTCCAGTCCCCTAATCATCCTGGTTGCTCTTTTCTGTACTTTTTCTAGAATCTCAACATCTTTTTTATAATGTGGTGAACAAAACTGGATGCAGTACTCTAGTTGTGGTCTTACTGAGGCTTTATAGAGTGGTATTAGTACCTCCCTTGATCTTGATTGTATCCCTCTGTTAATACAATTTAGGATTGCATTAGCTTTTTTGGCTGGCTCCTATTTAGCTGGTTGTCCACTAAGTCTCCAAGATCCCTCTCACAGTTGCTGCTATTGAGCCTGATTGTTACTGCTATTAAGCCTGGTTAGGATTAACCTTAATAATAGGATTAACCTTCAACCATCCAGCAGCAGAGCTCATCACCTTGCACAATCTTCTGGGGACATTGCATCACCCTCCAGGCTTCAACCAAAGTTAGCTCAGACAACCTACAGAGCCAGCTATGACCTCTACAACAACCAATAGAATACACGTTCTTGCACAGGAAGTTCAAGTGCAAAGCCCAAGAGAAGATGTAAAAGCTCCACACACTCAACTCCGTATGGTCACCTACCCAGCATCGAAAGTGCTTGGTGGTTCTGCTTCCTCACTAAACCACCCACTCTTTCCCTCTCTCTCTCTCTCTTTTCCACCTCCAGTTCCAAGGACAGAAGACTAGCCATAGTTCTTATTACATCACCTTCCCTCAATTTCAGTTTGTTACTGTACATACAGAACACCCCCTCCACAACTCTGCAGAAGTAAAATTCCTCCAACTCATACAGTAGCCTGGTGTCTCACTGTCTTAAAAAAGCAGATTAAGCCGGGATTGCAATGTTCTGGTTGATTTGGTTGAATGTACAGTATATGGGCATGGCTGCCAAATCCACCATATTTTTCAGGAAGAAGCTGGAGAAGAATCCACCATGGCTCTAACTGATGAGCAGAGAGGGTTCAAATCAAATGCCGGCTCAGAGATGGGCATATATTCTATGTCAGTAGTCTGTAGAGATTCCCAGTCATCTAGGTCCTGGTTGTCCTAAAGGTGCTTTTTTCAGGAGGCAACTGGATTTTCTTATTTTTTCCTTCTGAAGACACTTTGCTTCTCATCCAAGAAGCTTCTTCAGCTCTCACAGGATGGTGGGGAATGGAAAGATTTACATTCCTTGCAGACAGCTGGTCATTTGCATCCTTTTAGAGAGCCATTGAGGCCACTTGGAGGTTTATCTGTGTCCTCGGGTCACCTTAGTGGTGCTCCTGGTTCCTGTAGTCTGCAATTCCACTACAGGAACTGGAAACACTACTCGGGTGACCCTGAGGATACAGATAAACCTCCCAAGTGCTTCAAGGACCCTTTCAAACAGGGCTGTCAAACTCCTAGCCCACGGGCCAGATGTGGCCACAGCCACACCTGATTTAGCAAAGGGAAAAAAAAAACCCTGATACATCATGTGATGCCGCCATGATGACGTGTGTTTGACACCCCTGGCTAAAATGATGCAAATGACCAAGGAAGATAAATCCTTCCATTCCCCACTATCCTATCAGAGCTGAAGAAGCTTCTTGGATGAGAAGCGAAATGTCTTCAAAAGAAAAAAACAAGGAAGTCCAGTTGCCTCCTAAAAAAAGCTCCTTTGGGTTCTGAGGCACTATTTCTCAACAGCAGCAACTTTAAGATGTGTGGATGTCAACTCCCTAATTTCCCCAGCCAGTTATTCAGGCAGTTGATCTTAAAACTGACAAAATTGAGAAACATTGTTCTGTGGGATTAGGGAAAGTGAGTTTCCCCTCTAGTTGAATCCACATGGCATGCTTAACCTGGTTACTGAATTAACCTATTTTCTGAGTTCACATACTAAATCAAGTTTTGAGCTAACCAACAGGTTTGATTTGCAAGACATACTAAGTCCCACAAAAAATAATAATGCAAGCATGGTTAGGTCTAGCCAAAGTTGGTAAGCTGAACAGACTCAATTAAATGTGTTGTATAAACACAACTTCTCTCTTTTTTCTCTCCCAGGCTCCCTAGGAGGTTCTCAGAACAACCATGAGAAGCAAACTGTTTAGAAATAGAAATAGAAGAGTATATAGAAGTGCAGAAATTAATAATCACCCATTAATTCTGTGAAGAAACACCTGCTGTGGTATAAATTTTGTTTCATTGCATCCACTCAAGAAAATGAACAAGTAATCTGGATTTTTCCATCAAAAGTTTTCTTCTTGAATGACAGGAAGGAGCCGTTTCTGCTCTACAATCACATCTCTGTAAATCTCTGTGTGTGTGTGTGTGTGTGTGTTTTGTTTTAAGCAGAACGCAGCTTACCAACCATGGCAATGGCTCACTTGAGATTAATAAACTGCTGAGTTTTGGTGCTTGGTGGGACTGCAAAAACTGTAGCAGGGGATGGGGAGTAATTGTCAAGCATCTGGCAGACCACAAAACACAATTAAAAGCTTGGGTGTGCCTTGCTGGGTCAGAAATCTTTCACGTCTTTACAAGACCTGACCAAGAAACGGAGCCAGTATCATGGAATGTTGGGATCGCCAAGGTAACATTTATGGCTCCATTCATGGACCTTATTTACCATCATTGATTTAATTTTTTAAAAAGTCTAAAAGCACTCATACCTCTCTTAGGATGGGAGTACTGCTTTAGTTTCTCTGTTGAGCTACTTTTTTCCCGGTCTCCTAGAAACAAGAATCTTCTGGATCTGGTCACATCCATCAGATGTCTTTTGATTTGTCCACAACCCACATTCAGGAATCCAAATGTGCTTAGCGGGACATAGTGTGTCAGTCCTTCAAGAGAGACCGGATTAGGAAACCAATGCCGTGTAGGTCAGACTCAGGACTACATACTTTTATTGTAAAGTTATAGTAACAGAATCTTGCAAGTCTGGATGTGTTTCCCACTCTCTTCTTTTATCTTTGGGAGAACTAGCGGGAAGCTTATCTGAGATGTTTACTCACATTACATTCTTGGCCTGGGCTCAGACCCCTCTCATCTGCCCCTTGCAGATAATGTAGTGGCTCTTTTCCCATCCTTCAAGGCCATTCCCTCTGTCCTCTACTGACTGTGGGATTGACCAACCCGTCTTCCAACTTCTACTCACTCCCTGAGATTATCTGTTCTCAGCCAAGACTTGGCTGAATTCGCAAGGAGACTCTCAGCTAGTTAGGAATTTGGATTGCAGATTTGATCAAAGGCCAATCTGTGAACGAAGGGTTTTAAAACACAAAAATATGGTTTTATTTTAACTGTTTTTCCCATTCTATCCGCCCTTTCCCTTACCCTTCCCTCTCCTCCCTCATTTGCCCTTCTCTCTTTCCCTCTCGGCCTCTGCCAAGGCCTGTTTGCTTTCTCTTCTGTATATAATTTGTAGATGTGTTGTTTTTAATGGTAAGATTAATAAAGTTTTTCTAAAAAATAAAATAAAAAATCACGAAGGTCACTGAGACCATGCGATTGAAGCTCAGTTCTCTTTAAACATGCATCACAAATGAAAAAGGAGATGGGAATTTTGATTATATAGGCACGGCTGCCATCCTGACATTTTTGATCGACTTTTGAAAAGGCAAATAAAACAGATGATTGCCTTCTGTCTACACCTGGACTGGGATTTTCCTCTTGTCCCCATGGTGGTTTAAACCAGTGGTGGGATTCAAAATTTTTTACTAGCGGTTCTGTGGGTGAGGCTTGGTGGGCGTGGCAGGGGAAGGATACTGCAAAATCCCCATTTCCCCCCCACCCCACCAACCTGCTTTCCAGCTCCATTCTCCTGTGCAGGGCAACAAAAGAAGACCCAGCCGATCAGCTGGGACTCGGGAGGCAGAGAATAAATGGGGCCAGGGCCAGTCACAGGTGGGATTTGCCGGCTCTCCAAACTACTCAAAATTTTCGCTACCAGTTCTCCAGAACTGGTCAGAACCTACTGAATGCTACCTCTGGTTTAAACCCATTGCTTTTTTCTTCACACCCTTCCGCCAAAAGAGTAAACTCTTTGCATATGTAGTGATAGCCTTGAAGTCAAAAGGTTGTTAAATGTTCTCATAATTGTTATTTGTGGCTTGGGAATGGCTGCTCTCAACTCTTTTCCTCCTAAGTTAGCCAACCTTTCAGGGATGTTGTGAGGATAAAATATTGGAAGTGGAGAACAGAGCCATATTATATATTGCCTTCTTTAAGCATTCTCTGTACCTTTTTATGGCTGGGGGCTTCCCTCTTGGTTAGCAAAAGAAATATGTGGAACAAGGAGGAGTGACTTTTAGAACTGGGTTTAATGAATGCATTTAACCTGGCTTCTGGATTAATCCATTGTCTGGATTTGAATGATACCCTGAAACATAAACTAGCCAAAGAATTTGGTTCATAGAACACACTAAATAAACCAAACAAGGCCAAAACAAATTGAGCTTACAATAGGATGAATGCCGCTGTTGGGTTTGCCACCGGTGCATTGATTGCAAGAGCAACCTTGGTGTAAAGTAAATGCAGGTCACATTTGGGTAGCTGGTAGGGGGAAGTCACACGGATCTTACACATTTTGGGGGAAAGCCAGGGCCAGGGTAGCTAAGATTAGATTATGTGCTTGAGCAAAGCTCAGGATTTTCTGACATTTGTTTCCCCCTGAATTTCTGGATGGGATAGGGTTTCTGGGTTTGGTTTTTTTTTAAAAAATGTCCTCTTTCTCTGAAACGATAACCATCAGTAGCAGGAAAATGGTTTAGCTCCTATTTGCTAAATATCCCTGGATACACCGCTTGAATTTCTCCCATATGATCTGCGAAGGGCTGTTGTTTCATTGCACATATTGGAAAGAGGAGTAAATCACAGCCCTTTACTTGAGAGACCGGAGTGGGAATAAAACTTTCCCCTTTGCTTGACACTGAGAGTGCCTGTGGGTTCTTGCAATAATAGATTGGCACTCTCCTACTGTCCTTTCGCGTCACAGTGACAGACAGTTTGCCAGAGCTGAATACAGATCCCAGCTTGCAAGCCAGCCAAGCTTATTTGAACGGAGTGGGATGGCTGGTGCACTCTGCTAAGGAGTATTAAAACAGGACAACTAGCCAGCTCTTCTCCTGCGTAAGATTCGCATGTGCTACCAACCAGATCATCTTTTAGCGCAGGCTTGGGTTGGAAACTGGCAGCCCACACAAGCCTCTCGCGGCTCTTAGGACTCCATGAAGCACCCTGCCCAGCAACCATGCTCTGGTTTGGCTTGAAATAAAGTTTTAGAGCAGCGGGAGCCATTCTGCGAATGGGAACGATAGCCTTGAGTGTCATGATTATTTTAATTCTTTTCTCCATGATTGTATTTTGAATGATTGAACGCCACCCACGGGCCAAATGAATAGGGGCGGCGTATAAATATGGTTAAATAACACACCAATAAATAGCAAGTGGGCAAGCAGCCAGCTTGTGAGGAATATGGGCATCCCAATTCTATTTTCACAGCATGGATGGAAGGTGGGTGCGTGTGTATAGACACACACATACACATATCGCCCCTACATAAAAAGAGAGGCTGAATTCACACCTTATTCTAAGCAAGTGATGACAAACCTACAAGACACACGTCAAATAGGACAAGCCACATTTTGGGTGACACTCCAGTATTCACCAACAACCCAACTATTTTCAAAAGCACGCGCTGTTCTCATGTAATTTTAGGAAGCTGTGCAAGAATGGGGTATACTCTAATGCAACCTTTGGAGCCTCTGAAAATCACATAAGACCATGCTGGTTTTTTGGATGCTACAGACGAGCATTTTCTGAACCCACTTCGAGAATGAAGGCCCCGTGTGACCTGGAGCACCTCAAGTAGGCTGCAAGGGCCTTTCCATAGGGAGAGAACATTGCCCGAAGGTGAGTGGGGTGTGGTAGATCTTGGAGAGGGGGCACAATGGCTCAGCGGTTAAAGATACTGAACTTGTCAGCTGCAGAGCTGTCATCCTGAGTTCAAGGCCTGAGCTTTGCGCAATGGGGGTGAGCTCCTGTTACTTGCCCCAGCTCCTGCCAATCTAGCAGTCCAAAAGCATGCAAATGCGAGTAGATAAATAGGTACCATTTCAGCGGGAAGGTAACAGCATTCCATGAGCACCATGCTGGTAGCACGACCACAGAAATTGTTTTCGGATAATGCTGGCTCCCTTGGCCAAGAAATGGAAATGAGTACTATGCCTAGAGTCAGACACACCTTTGACAGGGAAATCTTTACCTTTATTTTAGATCCTGGAGAGCGCTGCGCTATGGGGGCAATTGCCCTCTTCCTCAAAGCTTGCTTACCTTGGAGAACAGCGTGAGGCAACCTTTTTGAACAGCAGTAGTGGCACTAAGGCTGAATTCAAGGCCTAAGCCTTTCACCTCAGGCCCAGCCTTGGAACTGATGTTCAGGAATGCCTACATAGAAGATTGTTTCTTTTGTCTCGCCCCACTCTGTGTGTGTGTGTGTTGTGTGTACAATATGCAAGCAGAGTCAAATTAGGCATTATCCGAATTTTTGACACGCTGAGCCCAAGAGTTTTGTCTTCACTGTTCTAAACCGTTATGTAACAAGGTTGTAAAATCAGGCATGGTCACGTGATGCCTCATTAAACGACAGCACCACTTAGTGAATTCTGTTGATAACATTGGTGAAGGTACACAGGATCTCTTTCCTAGTCAAAAACATTTCTGAAGTTTAAAGCGGTAAGGTAATGTTTGGAAATACCACAGGCAGACACTTCCTTAATTCATGAAGTTATAAAGACGGGGGAGGAGATATAGCATTTGCAAGATTGTGCTATTACACAGTTTAGTCAATCTCAATAACAGTAGTTTTTTTTAGCCATCCTATGGAATTGATTTCCTGGTCTGGTCTACTTAAAGAGGCTGAGATACAGGGGCTTAAGGACATGCCCTCCGAGAACAGAGTGAAAGAATTTGAGATGTTCGGTCCGAAAGAAAGAAAACTTTAGGGAGAAATGGTAGCTGTATTCAGACCCCAGAAAAGGAAGCTACGGACCAGAGCATTTTGATGTGCTTCAGACATGCGTCATTTGTACTGCCTTATGAATAGCTCAGGAACCCCTATTTGTCTGGCGGAGAACATGTCCTGGGGTTGAATCCACTGCTGGAGGCCACCCACCAAGATTAATGTGCCTTCAGCAGGGTGCTAAATCTGTTGTATTTGGAGATACTTGGCGGAGCATTCCAAGATGACAAGCCAAAGGCCATGCTGTTACTCGTGTCCTGCAGGTCTGAAACGAAAGGTAGGGAGAGTGGGAGGATGGCCCCACATACATATTAATGAGATGCACTGCAGGATGACCTGGCTCGCGCTGGCTGTTTCCTGCAATCCATCCAGATCGCTATTAGGCGTGTGTGATTATGTCTGTACTGCAATGCAGATCGCTTACATTGGTGATGAAGCAGACCCACACACATCTTGTAGTAGCACACACCACACACACACATCTTGTAGTAGCACGGAAACTGATTGTGCAGGCAGTCCGCATCAGCGTGTGTCAAATGACAGGCCGTGGTGGATATGGATGAAGCGGCGGCTTAAAGTTGCGGCAGGTTCCGCCAAGGAGAAGAGGAGAGTTTGTTGTTCTCAGACTCTGGGTCGTGATTGCAAATTCTAGATCAAAAGCACCTCATTTCTCACTTGGCGTTGAGAGCAGCGGTAGTGAGACCTTGGAAAGAGATTCATAGCGGCGCCTTCGTTGTTTCAGTGCCGACAACATTTGCTAGAACCAACCTTGCCCATGAAGCGGTCACACGTTCCACTTTGTCCCTTAGCCAGAGAGACTTTGCTAGAGTCCCCTTCTTGGTGCTTAGTGTGTGTGTATGTGTGTGTGTGTGAAGTGCTGCTGCCCTCTGCTGTCTACAACCTGCTTGCCTTCCGGGGTCTTGTGCATGTGGGTGTGTTTCCTGACAGCTTCACTAGGTATTAATTAACTCAACAAGGTCTTCCTTTCTCCAAGTTCTGCTATCACCTCCCATTTTGCAAATCCGAGGACATTCCTTTCAGTCTTACTTACCAGAGATAACAATCGGGCTAAAAAACAGCCACAAAGGAGCTCTGGGTGATTCAGAAGGTTTTAAAGATTAATATACAATTGAGACCAGAGCTTTTTAAAATGTTCCTGGGGACAAATAGTTGGGGAGGGGTGGGGGGGAATCCACTGATCTTTGTTTTTCTACATGGTACCTGCAGTGAGGTTATTTATTGTAGGCACAGAGATGGAAATACTGGTGTATTACCCACAATGGAGGAAGGGTTGGTGAAGGCGATGGAATTTGCTGAGGTGGCTAAATTGACTTGTTTGGTTAGCAAAAAGATGCTGTCTATAGTTACTGCAGACTGGAAACCCCTTGTGGACTTTTTTGGGTGTGAAACAGAAAAAATGAATATGATTTATGGCTTTGATGATTAGATAGGGTAGGTTATAGAAAGAAGAGAGTTGTAACCATAAAGTAAGGGTTAAATTTATAATTATCCTTATAGCTACTGCATACAAGATGGGAAGCTATTTTCTATTTGTTTTCTTTGCTATTTTTCTTCCCCCCCACCTTTCTTGAACTTTAGCTTCCTCTTTTATTTCATTTTCTCACTTTATATTGATTTGTATTAGTTTCGATCTCCCTTTTAAAAACAGCTTTAATTTATATTATATAGATAGATGATAGCTACACATACACACAAACAGAGAGAGACACACACAAAACTTATCTCTCTTCTTCTCAACAAGAAGAGCTAGTGTGGTTTAGTGGTTAAGGCACCAGGCCAGTGGTGGGATTCAGCATTTTTTTTACTACTGATTCTGTGGACCTGGCTTGGTGGGTGTGGCTTGGTGGGCATGGCAGGAGAAAGTTACTGCAAAATCGCATTCCCTCCCCATCCCACTAAGCTGCTTTCCAGCTCCGTTCTCCTGTGCAGGGCAACCCAAAAAGACACAGCTGATCAGCTGGGACTCGAGAGACAGGGAATAGATGGGGTTGGCGAGGCCAGTCAGAGGTGGTATGTGGAGGTTCTCTGAACTACTCAAAATTTCTGCTACCGGTTCTTCAGAACTGGTCAGAACCAGGTGAATACCATCTCTGCACCAGGCTACAGACCAGGAGACTGAGTACTAGGTCCGCCTTAGACATGGAAAGCCAGCTGGGTGATTTTGGGCCAGTCTCTCTCTCTCTCTCTCTCTCAATCCCTCCCTCCCTCCCTCTAGCCAGTCAGTCAATTTCTGCCCCAAACAATGCAGCAAAACTCTGTTGATTTAAAAACAAAAAATAGATAAGAGCTTTGGGTGGTATATCAGCTGCATGGCCAGGAATTTCTATTAAAGGGTCACCAAAGAAAACTCGCAACTGTTTAGTGGGAAAATAACAGTGTGATTAGGTGTATACATCATGCTTAGTCATGATCTGTTAGACCTTGGCTTCCTAATTACTTCACAATTACCTAGCCTCATGCATCATGCTGAGCTTAGCACTGGGCTTGGCCAAACCCAGACAGAATATCTTATCATTTTTTTCCCCCTGCATAGAAAAACTGGGAAATTGTGTGTTCGTATTTTGATGATTTAATTTTGAATGCAAAGCAAATGGAGAAGGACTTTTGCAGAACCAAACGTTCCAATTGAAAGAAGCCTCCAAGGACACTCAAAAGAAAATAACAAAATAAAAATAATGTTGTCGATGATGATGATGCAGGAGGAAGAGGACGAGGAAATGTAGATAAAAAGAATCGGTTGACAGTTGTTCTATACTGAAGAGTTGCTATGATCAGTTCAAGATCTCCAGCCAAGAGAAAGTTTCTATCATGGTGTAGTAGGTGGATCTCTTATTTTTTATTTTTTAATTTCCTTACATTCTTGGAAGGCCTAGAAGTGGGAAGATCATATAACACAGTTATGTGGAGGAGGGACAGAACTGGAATGCCAGCCATCTCACTGACTTGGCAGTCCCACTTCTGGAGTGGCTGTGAACAATCAACCTGCGGCATCTAACACACTGAAGAAGGTAAGAATGAGGGAAAGATGAGCTGGTGCTTCCAGAGAACATCAGAAGAGTTACCTAAAAAGCCAATTTGTAGTTTTATTGGGCTTAAGTCAACGGGAGTTGCCTTGAGCTGGAGAAACGTCTTAATGGTGGTGGGAAATTTAGAAATGAATCTAACAGGCAAGGGATCTTCAGGAGAGACCAACCTCTCCCTTGCTGGGATCTTTAAGCAGAAATAGAAGTCAGGAAGGGGATCTTCTTCATTTCTTGTAGTAAGAAGACTCTCTCTGATCTGTTCTCCCCTTGATGTATAAATTTAGGTTCTCAAACTTTGCAGTAGCTTCATTTGTCCATATGAATTCTTCTTCACCTGGAAAGATACTTGTTAGAAGAAATGTCCTTCTGGGTTCAGTTCCAAATGGGGGAAACGACACTGGAAACATGGAGGCTGTTTGGAAAGATGCTTTAATGGTGGACAGGATCACATGCCTCAGAGGTCTTGGGCGAAGAGAGTCCCTGGGTTTTATGCCCTCTCTGAGCTTTGAACTTCCCGGGGCACAGGAAGAGTATTCTGATTGGTTGAGGTCAGTGGTCATAGCTAGCTTTGTAGGTTGTCTGTGTGCTAATTTTGGTGGAAACTTGGTGAGTGGTGCAATGATGGGCAATTGAACGGATCTGCCTGAAGGAGGCAGATCTTTGTTATGTAGAATAGACTGGCCCAGGCCTTAATGGCCCATTAACAACGGTGGATGGGGGCTGAGTTTCTGCCTTTTTAGTATATCCTAAAATATTTCATTTTTCTAGGGGAGGGGTGGGTGTTAACTTCCAACACTATGAAGAAACAAATTTGATATCTAAGATAGATCAGAAAGGTTGGATTCAGACCCATGACAGTTCCATGCCGCCCCCAAACCAGATTCCTTCTTAAATACCCATCGGGGGAAGGGTAGGAGTGTATTAAAATCTCCCCTGTTCGTAAGATTCCAGAGGGCCATTCTTGGAAAATCGGAGAAATATTAAAAAAAAACAAAACCCAATTTCTTCCTCACTTTAGTTGCTCTACAGATAGGTTTGCCTAGTTATGAAGAATTTTCAGCTGATGCGGCCAAATTTCTGGGGGTTGGTAGGGCAAGTCCTTGAAAGGCAGATGTTTGGGGCAGAGGTGGTATTCAGCAGGTTCTGACCAGTTCTGGAGAACCAGTAGTGGAAATGTGGAGTAGTTTGAAGAAGCAGCAAATACGACTTCTGACTGGCTCCACCAACCCCATCTATTCTCTGCCTCCCGAGTCCCAGCTGATCGGCTGGGTCTTCTTTGGTTGCCCTGCACAGGAGAATGGAGCTGGAAAGCAGGTTAGCGGGGTGGGAAGGGAATGGGGATTTTACAGTAACCTTCCACTACCATGCCCATCAAGCCACGCCCGCTAAGCCATGCCCACAGAACCGGTCGTAAAATTTTTTTGAATCCCACCACTGCTTTGGGGGAAAGCTAGACTAGATATTAAATGATTCTTTTCTTCTGATATTTTCCTCTTTTAAATTGTGTGTAGTCTTCTCCTCTGAGCTGTAACTCTAAGTTCCATCTGCTGAATCAGAGGCTGTGTGATAATGCAACACACTTAACCAGGTCAGCTACAAACCTTGCAGATGCAATTTTTCCTCCCTAGCTTGGGGCTAAATGAGAACCCACTGCACAGTTTTAAATATGGAGAGTTCAAGGGTAATTGTAGACCGAGCTGACTTTTCCTTTCTCATCAGCTTGTCTTCTGCTTCTGATAAATAATTATCCAGCGAAAATTAGCAGGTGAAGTGTTGATCCCTCCTCCCAGAATAAAAATAAGTAACAACCTACTGCACAGTTTTAAATAGAAGTAATAACCTGAAGTTAGCTCCGTTGTGCTCAATAGGGCTTACTTTTTGTGTGTGTGTGTGCCTTTGACATTGCAGCTTGACTAACTAAGTCTCTGTGGATGAGATGGCTGAGACTCAAGAGCAGAGCGGGGGTGGAGGGATAGGAAGAGCTGACAACACAGTTCTTAAAACAGTGTAAAGATTCATTTGGTCTCTCCGATCTGGATAACAGGAACTTATAACAGATTCTAACCTTCTGCATTCCTTTTGGTTTACCTCCTTCCTCCTGCTTGGTGCACTTGCCATTTCTGAAAGAAACAAAGGAATAATTTGAGAATCGCAGCTCGTTGCTCTCTGGAAACCTGCAGTGGAAGTATCTGTCAATTTATTCAGATTTAATCAGATGCTTTTAAGGAGAAAGACAGACAGACAGACAGACTCACTCCGGGAAGCCTATTTGCCTGCAATCTCAGAAATACCTGTTATTATTAATAACAATTACATCCGAAATAAATGGCGCAGAATCCCACCTTTCTGAATGATTTCTGCGGGATAATTACAAGGTGTTTTTAGACAACAAACTCAGCTGGGTGAGTTAAAGCAGCAGAGGTGGTATACAGCCAGTTTTGACAGGTTCTGGAGAACCAGTAGCGGAAATTTTGGGTAGTTCGGAGAACTGGTAAATACCACCTCTGGTTGGCCCTGCCCAGTGGTGGGATTCAAATTTTTTTACCACAGGTTCTGTGGCCGTGGTTTAGTGGGCGTGGTGTGGCTTGGTGGGCATGGCAGGGGAAGGATACTGCAAAATCCCCATTCCCTCCCCACCCCACTAACCTGCTTTCCGGCTCCATTCTCCTGTGCAGGGCAACCAAAGGACCCAGCCGATCAGCTGGGACTCAGGAGGCAGAGAATAGATGGGGCGGGGCTAGTCAGAGGAGGTGTTTGCCGGTTCTCCGAACTACTCAAAATGTCCGTTACCGGTTCTCCAGAACTGATCAGAACCTGCTGAATACCACCTCTGGCCCCGCCCCCATCTATTCTTTGCTTCCTGAGTCCCTACTGGGTCTTCTTTTGTTGCCCTGCACAGGAGAATGGAGCTGGAAAGCAGGTTAGTGGGGTGGGGAGGGAATGGGGATTTCATAGTATCCTTCCTCTGCGAACGCCTACCAAGCCATTCCGCACCCACCAAGCCACATCATGGCTACCAAGCCACAGAACTGGTAGTAAAATTTTTTGAATACCACCACTAATCCTCAGCCCAGACCCCAGGCCATGGATCAGCAGTGGTCCATGGCATACCAGAAACCAGGCCACATAAACAAGCAAAGCCCCATCTGTGGGATGCAGGCAGCACACAAAACCACACATCCCTGCAGATCGTGAAAAAACCCCACTCCATGGAACCGGTCTCTGGTGCCCCAAAAGGTTGAGGGCTACTGAATTAAAGACTTAGCCGCTTCATTCCCAGAAAAGACTGAGCTTAGGGTTGACTTTGAGCAAAGGTCTTCAAACTTGGCAAGTTTAAGACTTGTGGACTTCAACTCCCAGAATTCCCGAGCTAACATGATTGGAGGAGGAATTCTGGGAGTTGAAGTCCAAAATTGTCTTAAAGCTGTCAAGTTTGAAGACCTCTGACTTGGAGGATCTCCCTGTGTCTCTGTCTGCATCTCACATATCATGTTATGTGAACACCAGCTAATCGTTTTTTTCAATATATTGCATGGATCTTGATACGGTAAGTATTTATTTTTGAACACAGAATGTGCCAACTGCTTTCATGTCCACTATTTGCTCAGTCAATTTGTGCCTGACAACTGTTTGCAGGATTGTTAACATCTGGTTTCTTGATCTCCAGATCATCAGCAAGTAGAAATGGCATATTGTGGCTTGCTTGTTCCCCTCAGCCTCTACTTTATTCTGGATGTGAACCAAGGTGAGAACATTCAGCAAAAAAAAAAAAAAACCCAGCAAAAGGCTGGGACACTATTCTATGTTTCGCTCCTGATAAGAGGCACAGAGGAAGCATTTATACCGGGCTATATATATAAAGATACAGATGTGGAAAATCCAGGCAGTGTGATATTTTCAGGTGGTTTGCTTTGCCTTCTTCCTAGGCTGAGAGAAAGAAGGACTGGCCCAAGATTACCAGCTGGTTTCGTGTCTAACGTAAAACTAGAACTCACTGTCTCCCGCTTAATCTAGTCCATTTCCTTTAATCACTACATCAAACTGGCTACCAGCGTGAGCGCTTATGGCAGATAATATTACTTAAAATGATAAACGTAGGAGCAAAATGTAAATTTGCATTGGGCAAGTGCATCTTGCCTGTCTCCAATTTTTTGATCTTTCTCCAGCAGATCAGATAGTAGCAGGGAGAAGTACGACACAGCTGACAGACCAAAGGAATAATGTTTGAATGTAGGGTTCCCCCGCTCCCCCTCTTCCAATTTTCTCCTTTCTCTTTAAGCAGACTTTCTCAGCTTTTCCAAATTAAACATTCTTACACAGTTTGTGTGGCGCTTGGAACAGGATAGGCTGGCTTTGAATGAGCAGCTCAGCTGCTGAATGTCAGGTTTCCAAGTGATGAAATCCATTTAAAAAGAAAAGAGCAAAGCCCATCTTCCAAGACAATTTCTTTTATTTAGGAAAGCATCAAATTGGCAAAGTCTGTTGTAATTCCGGATCTGACACAACCTGGAATTACACCACATAATATTGGAAGTTAGAAACAACCCCCAAAAGTCACATTCCCCAATAGAAGTAAATCAATGTTGCCTGGTGTCCTCAATCTCCACCTCCAGGTGTCAGCAGGGTCAGATTTTGTTCCCACGGGAAGAAGAACCACCTAGCCTAAACAACTCTCTTTATCTCCACTCCTCCCACCTTAGGAATGGGGCAAGCCCGAAACCCTTTCCCCCAACACCAGCAAAGAGAAAGGAAGAAATGGAATATATAATAAGGCTAAATAAAATGGCTACGCATATGTCAATTTCGAGCTTGACACTGAGATTCATCCATGTTTTTTGGGCCTGGTAGGTTGCCAAGCAGAGGTGCTTCAGCAGGTTTTCCGTGTGGAGCCAGAGAATGTCACCGTTCTGGAAGGGGACACAGCCCTGCTGACGTGTGAGGTGGAGAACCCTACTGGCATTGTGCAATGGGTGAAGGATGGGCTTTTATTGGGCCCCAACTGGACCATCCCTCGGTTCCCCCGTTACAGCATGGTGGGCGACACTAGCAAAGGTGAGATTTTGGAGAAATACAAATTGGCTTCAAACGAAAGTTCCAACTAGGCTGGAAAGTTCATGTAGTGCAGAGGTGGGTATTCAGCTGGTTCCGACCAGTTCTGGAGAACCAGTAGCGGAAATGTGGAGTAGTTCGAAGAACCGGTCAATACCACCTCTGACCGGCCCCACCCCCACCTACTCTCTGCCTCCCGAGTCCCAGCTGATTGGCTGGGTCTTCTTTGGTTGCCCTGCACAGGAGAATGGAGCTGGAAAGCAGGTCAGTGGGGTGGGGATTTTACAGTATATCCTTCCCCTGCCACGCCCACCAAGCCACACCCACCAAGCCATGCCCACAGAACCGGTAGTAATTTTTTTTGAATCCGACCACTGATGTAGTGTGCTGGAGCCTGGGCCCCCAAATTGGGACGTTGTTGTCTTTGCAGGCTAAACCAGATTGGAATCACAATCAGATGCGCCACTTATACTTGATTGTAAACCTACACTGAGAGAATTTTGAAAGCCTGAGAGTACAAATCTGCCCCCGCCCATCTGCTTTACCCTACGGTATACGGCAAAGGGGAAAAAAAAAAGAAAAGAAAAGGCGTTGACTTCTGACTCCTTTTGGTGTAGTAGAATCTATATATATAAAAAGGGAAATACCACTCACGCATCATCACAAAGTCTCCAGAACTGTAAAGCCTACAAACTTGAAATTTGGCACGTATGTTCCTCTTGGCTTCTAGGTGCTTGCTAAGAAAGGATTTTTCGAAATGATCATCAGAGCTTTAGTATTTCATGTATTATTATTAACACGCTCTGATGCTAAGGAGTTCTACTTTCCCTCCCCACCTGAAAAGAAATCTGTTTCAAATGCAAAACACAAGCAGAGGAGAAGAGTTTCAGTTTCAATTTCACAGCACCAAGCAGCTTTAGTACAGAACAGTTGAGCTAAGCCATGCCCAGGCTCCTTGCTGTCTCCCTCTTGCTCACACAGAAAATACTGTTTCGGTTTCCAAACAGCCCTCAACTTTCTCACACACTGACAGGATGCTAGCCAGATGAATACCGATGGAGGCTGGTAGGCAGAGGCAGAATTTTTTCCCCCTTATTTTCCTCCCCCAAAACTAAGCCCAACCACATAGTTTCATAGCGAAACACGGGTATTGAGCTAGTAAGATAATAATTTTACTTTTATATAATAATGTATACTAGCCATTTCTACAACAACAAACCTATCTCACTAGCAAAACCCAAAATTAAAGTTTCGTTTCCCCCCCCACCCCAAGCACAAAGTCCAAAAGCAGTTTCCAAGGAGAGACAAAATTAGTTGTGTTCTATTCTTTAATCAGAGCAGTCAATCTGGCCATCTTTGCTAATTCCATCAACTTTTGTAGTCATTCATCCATTGTAGGAAACAAAGTGTACTTCCACTTTGGGGCATAAAATAATCCCCACGAGGGAGAGTTCTTTTTGGGCCTCTTTTATTTTTATTTTTTTAATCCCTCAAACAAAAATTTGAACAAGCAAAATAAGAAAATTAAAATGCCATGGGGAGGATAGGCTTATCAGTGCAGCTACACACGCCCCCTTAGGCACCTATTAAATATAGAGTGACATGCACAGAAGTCAAATTAGAATGAAAACAAAGTTAATAGCTGAGATAAGTGAATCAGGTATTCCAGACTTTGACATCTCTGTTACAAATATTGATTTTTTTACAATCGAGTTTAGATCGGTTTACGTTAAGTTTAAAGCAATTGTTTGCATGTGTTACATTGATTAAACCTAAAAAAAAAAGCCATTTACAAGCATTATGTACAATAGTACCCACCCAATACCCAGCTGTGGGCTGTGCTGTCTCTTATCTGGCCATTTTCTCAGCACTCGGTCTCCTAATATGTTTCCTACATACCATCACTGATTGTTTTTAGCTGCTGTATCCTTTTATAGAGACGCGGTGGCTCAGTGGCTAAGACACTGAGCTTGTCAATCAGAAAGGTCATCAGTTTGGCGGTTTGAATCCCTAGCGCTGCATAACGGAGTGAGCTCCCATTACTTGTCCCAGCTTCTGCCAACATAGCAGTTCAAAAGCAGGTTAAAAAATGCAAGTCGAGAAATAGGGACCCCTTTGAGGGGGTCCATGTGCCTTCGGAGTTTAGTCATGCCGGCCACATGACCATGGAAACGTCTTTGGACAGCATGGCTCTTCGGCTTTGCAAAGAAGATGAGCACCGCCTCCTAGAGCCAGAAACGAGTAGCACGTATGTGCAAGGGGAACCTTTACCTTTATCCTTTTATATTTTGTGTTTCTTTTTTTTTTTAAGGTTCACTTTAGTATACATTTTTTATTTATTTTAAACTTGTGAACCTTTGAGCATGGATCCTATGGGATACACTTGAGATATTTTTTTACTTGACAATCGTTCCCAACCTTAATCCTGGAGGCCATTTATGACCTATCCAAAGCTTTGCTGAACCCCTCAGAGTCCTCTTAACCATTGCTTAATTGGGCCACCAACTGTGGCAGCAGTCATGAATAACTAAGTTCCGGGTAGGCGGCGGCGGCACCCCAATGCCATTAATCAAGGCAACCTAAAAAAAGAAAGCCATTCTGACTTTGTGCTTTACAGCCCGGCCGAGAGCTTTTCTCTCTCTCTCTAAGCAACACGCAAAACCGTTTGGGGATCCTCAGATTATATTACGCCAGAATAAAAACCTCATTGAGGAGTGCTTCTCTCAGATCATACTATTCCAGCTTTGATCAAGCACTTCCAGCCATTCCCTTGACTTCCTTGACTTTCCCTGCAGATAGCCTCGGCTTGAAAGCTCTTATAAAGCCATCTTTGCCCACCTTCCCATTACTTTGGCGAGAAAAAAAATTCAAAGAAGACAGATGGGAGAGTGAGAAAAGGTTGGGAAGGCTTTCCTAAGCTTTACTCAGAAGTTATGAACGCTGGAAAATAATTGCTCGATTTGCTTTTGAACTGAGCAAATGAGTCCCAGTAATGCAACCCCATTATTTCAGAGACACGACTTAATGTTCTCAGGCCCCCTACCCCCCATTGTAGATACGCTTCACCTCACTTACTTCACAGGAGGATGAGTTAGAAGTAAGTTGGCCTGTTGTGATTGGAGAGGAATCTGCCCCAAGGTTGTGTGGGCAAGAATTATGCTAGGGGTGTAACTCATGAGTAGAATTAATATGAACCAAAATGCACTTGTCTCTTTGCTTGTGTCTTGTTGCTTTAGGGATATATAACCTGCAAGTGATAAAGAGCCAATTGGAAGATGATGCCATGTATGAATGCCAGGTTGGACCCACAGAAAAAAGCACTGGCATAATTTCCAATAGGGTGCAACTGACAGTGCTTGGTAAGTATAGCTGGAGTCACACTGCCTTAGGAAGATCTCTGGAACTTAACTTTGATTATAGCAGGGGTGTCAAATTGGATTTCTTTGAGGGCCAGATCAGCATTACAGTTCTCCTTTGTGGGCCAGCGGAGGTGGGGGGACAGGGAGGGAGGGAGATGGGACAGATGCCTCCTGCAGCACCTTACTAGTCAAACTGGGGCACGTGGCAGCTCTGCGTGGCCTCCCTGCACCCTGTTTTCAGCCTGGACTGCAGCAGAGGCCTCCATACTGTTGTGGTCCACTAGTGGCCAGCAGAGCTGGCAGCAGATTCAGACAGTGAGGAGGTTGGGGAGGAACATGGACCGGTTCTGGAATCTGGGGAAGGCTCTGATGAGTGCTCTGCATCAGAGGCAGAGATGGAGCCAGGGCTGCCGGACAGTTATCAGCTGCCTTCGGAGTTGGAGATCAGTGGGGAACAAGAATAGTTGGAGCCTGCTCCCGATGTGCGCATGCACAGAGCTGCCAGGAGAAGGGAACAGCTAAGGAACAAGGGTCAACTCGGGAGTAAAGGCACAGGTGGACGGTGAATGGCCCCTCCCATAGGGAATAAAGAGGAGCGAAAGGGGAGTGGTGTTTGCAGGAGACAATAAGTTCATTTTAATTAGTGTGAAGTTTTGTTCGTGACTGTCAGAGACTCCTTGCCAAGTATTTTCTTGTACAGCATTGCACTTGTAAACTATTGGCCTGGCAGCTCTCCAAGCCTGATAAATCTGTGGTTGTAATTCACCCTTGAAAGATTGTTTGCCAGGACTTTGTTGGATGTGAATGATAGGAATTCACATTAACCTAATAAAAAGGGGTTTTGCAGACAAGGAGTCTGCTTTGTGATTTTGTGAAGCCTGGGTCAGAACACACGTGGCCCATTTTTGGCCGGCAGAATGCTACTGGAGGTTGAGGAGGCCAAAAACAGGCCACGTGGGGGCATCCTGAGGCCTCCATGTGGCCCATTTTGGCCAGCAGAGGCACCCTGGGATGCTCCTTTGCTATTTCCTGGCCAGTCCCGCAAGCCAGGTTTAAGTATCCCGTGGGCTGGATCCAGTCCACGGGCCTTGAGTTTGACACCCCTGGACATTTGGCCAATTTAAGAATCATTCAATGTCATGAGAAGATTGGCTAATTCACTGAGTGGATACGTCTGTGGAGCAGCCACAACCTTCAGAGGGCATCTAAGGGGCTTTGGTATCTTTGCTGTCCTATTTAAATTAGGACTAAGCAGAAATTTCTTGACAGCTAGAACAATTAATCAGTGGAACAACTTGTCTCCAGAAGTTGTGAATGCTGCAACATTGGAAGTTTTTAAAAAGTTGTTGGATAACAATTTGTCTGAAGTGGTGTAGAGTTTCTGCCTAAGCAGAGGGTTGGACTAGAAGACCTCCAAGGTTCCTTCCTTCTATTCTATTCTATTCTATTCTATTCTATTCTGTTCTGTTCTGTTCTGTTCTGTGCTGTGCTGTGCTGTGCTGTTCTGTTCTGTTCTATTCTATTCTATTCTATTCTATTCTATTCTATGCTATGCTATTCTATGCTATTCTATGCTATTCTATTCTATATTCTATTCTATATTCTAATCATTCTATTCTATTCTCTATTCTATTCTCTATTCTATTCTCTATTCTATTATATCTTCTCTTCTCTTCTCTTCTCTTCTCTTCTCTTCTCTTCTCTCCTCTCCTCTCCTCTCCTCTCCTCTCCTCTCTTCTCTTCTCTTCTCTTCTCTTCTCTTTTCTTCTCTTCTCTTCTCTTCTCTTCTCTTCTCTTCTCTTCTTACAGTGTCCTCTCCCAGGATTCAAGAGAAACCAGTTCAGCACAACAGATAGTTCAATATATCACCTTCTCCTTCTCAATATCCTCCAGAAAATATTCAAATCTTCTGCATCATTAATTGGAGGGATATTTTTAGAGGAGCAAAGGAGGTGGAGCTGAAAAAGCTCCACTCAGAACGAACAGTCAATAGTCTGCAGGCAATCTTTTATTTTTTTAAATTGCCCCGGAATCTACTAGGATGACATCACACACCCTTTTTGGGCAGGAGACAAGTAAAGTAGACATGTGAAATTTCTGATGGGCTTAGCACACCTGATTCACATTACGCTCACCTACCCTTTGGGTGGAACACATCCAAACATTACCTCATCGTTGGGCCTTTGCTGCCAAAAGAAGTGATTTAAAATGTGCAACCGCCACTGCCAAAAGGTTGCTTGTCTCTGTTTTAATATAATCTAACCTAACCTAGTTTAACCTTTATTAAGTCTTCTGTGTTTCTACAGGAAAGTGATTTGTAGGAATGCCCACAGAAATTGAACAGAAAATCCTTTTCTCCTTCAATCCAATCCAGCTAGAAACTTAAAAGGCTCTAGTTTCAACGATAGCATACAGGTAGCCTTCAGCCTTGCAACCATTCATTTAGCAGTTTGTTGTTGTTTTTAACTTTTTTATTATAGAATAAAATATGAAAATATGAAAGCAAATAATAGGACACAGTAGGGAGGAAGAGGGGGAAGAAAAAAATGTTTTTTTAAAGTTAAATTTTTTATTAAACAAACACACACACATACAAAAATACATTAAAAACATTGAACATGGTACAATCCTCCTAACCCACATCTTTGTCTTACATTGCTAAATCACATAGTAATAATACATGTTTACATAATGTATATATATGTTTTCTTAAGTTTTCGCGGGTATTTATATATATGGTATTCAGCTTTGTTCGGGTATTTTCCACATCATTATAGTTGTGCTTTTAAAGTTGTAGCAACGTTTCGGCAGAATCTCATCTGCCATCATCAGGCTTCTGTATAGTGTTCGTCTCTGAGTCAGACTTTCACAGCCGTTTCTGTTTTAAATTTAGTGCTAGCCTACTGCTGTGCCAGAATGGTTTTTTCTTCATTCTGATTGGTTGGGAGTCTTGGTCTGTGTTTATTGGTCTTGGAGTTTGCTGTGTTCTGCTTGATTGGTGTTTCTAATATCTTCTGTCTGCTTTGTAGCTTTTTTTTGTCTTGACTGGCTGGCAACATTGTGTTTCCTGTATTGGAGGCTTTTAGTGTGGCTTGGCTCTGAGTAAACGGACAGCTATCATTTATTAGGAAGCTAGGTTTCATTTGGGTGCCTGGTTGGGGTGTGTTTGAGATGGAGGTATTGGGGGAGGGGGTGTGTGTCTGTTTGTGCCCAGGTGTTTGCCTGGCTTGTGGTGTGGAGATTTTTGTTTGAGAGTGCAGGCTTCCAGATAATTGACAATCTGGTGGAGTCATCTCTTCATCAGACGAACACTATACAGAAGCCTGATGATGGCAGATGAGATTCTGCTGAAACGTTGCTACAACTTTGAAAGCACAACTAGAATGACGTGGGGGCAACAGGCTGACTCTGTAAACCACTTAGAAATTCCCCTCTCAATTATGGTCATAGGTCAAGGACTATCTGTACCATTTTAAAAAAATAATAATAAAACCAGAATTTTAAGACAATCACATACCAATCCTTCACTTTGCTTCTTTTCCTCACAGTTCTCCCCAAAAGCCCACTTTTTGTAGAGTACGAAGCTAACAGCCTGGTGACTTGGATAGCTGGCACGGAATACACCCTCTGCTGCCAAGTGAAGGATGCCCGACCACCAGCTGAGATTACCTTCTCCAAAGGTGAGCCCATCGCTTGAGCATCCCAGCCACCGTTTCCTTCCCCCGCCTTGCCTTTTTTGAATTCATGTCAGCGGCTACATAAATTCTTTCATAGCCGGCAGGAATTGCAGATCTTGCAAAAGTTACCAAACGTCAGTAAATTTTTCATGGGCGTTTTGTGCAAAACACAAGGGGACCTGCTGAGTTTGTGTGAGGTGAGAAGTTCAAGACAGATACAGCAACTCATAGTTACTTTGCAGAAACTGTTACTGGGGAAAGTCACACTGCAAGCCGTCCTTTGTGGATTCAAAGCCTGAGGTAACAATTTACACCAGGGGTGTTAAACTCCAGACCCGTGGGCCTGTTACGGACCTCACCTAGAAGTGCTTAGTTCTGGCCTTGGAAACAGCGAAGGACTGGCCCACGGCCCTCTCAAGCTCCATTTTCACTAGCAGAGGGTTGCCGGAGGCCATTGCAGGTGCCCCTGACACAAGTGATGTCGAGCTGGCCACACCCACCCTGGCCACACTCACTCTGCCCCCCCCCAAGGTCAAACACAACCCTGATGCGACCCTCAATAAAAAATCAAATTTGATACCCCTGATTTACATCATGGAAAAGGCCACCAATGAACCAACTGGAGATCTAATTTCACTGAATGTTGACATGGGACATTGCTCCTTAGACATCGCTATACTTTGTATTAGCAGAACACAAGCAGAAGGTGCTTCATTCTGAGAAGGCATGAGCAAAACAGCCCCTGGCAATGACTTTGCAAAACAATGCAACTTCTTGCTTCTACAGGTAACAGCCATTGGATTGCTTCTCTGACTTCCTCTTTCATCAGTTCCAGATGCTGGAGGAGGCATCCGGTCAGCTACTGGAAGCATTGAAAGAAAGTTCTGACTCTTCCAACAATTTGGAACTGCCTGTTGAGGCTCTGAGACAAGATAACTTATCTTGTTGAGGCAAACACATTGTGTCATGCCCCTGAATCCGAGGAGGAAGATGAACAACTGACAGGGAGTAGGAGTGTGGCTCCCTTGGCTATGGAGAAAACTGGGGAAGGGCAAAGTCCAGCTGGGCAGAGCAGGGAAGAGGTAGAACAAGGGAAAGGGAATTTAGAGGAAGACCCAGGCCCACCCCCTCTTCGTCCTAGGGCACGCAGGAAGGAACAGAGAAGAGAGCAATGTGGGTTGTGTGGCTTACGGGGGAGGAAAGGGCCCTGATTCCCTTCATTAGCCACATCTGGGAAGAGAGTTTAAAAGAGATGCATGCTGAATGTGGCCTCTGCTGGGAACAAACGTGAGTTTATCTTGTGTTGACTTCGGTTATCTGCATTTCTAGCATCCTCTCAACTGGGTTCCTTCACGTCTGGAATTCCTTCTCTTGTCCTGCCAGGCTAATTACCCCATTTTGCCTTGTTTGGACTTACAGTTACAGTTTTTGTTAACCTTGTTTGGACTTGATTCTCTGCAGCCAAAGGCTGTTCCTGGGAGAGTTTTTCTCCATCCAGAAGGTGACCAGGACATTGGGGGCAAAGTTGGAACTAATAAAGGGACTCCTACTGACTGTGTTGCCTTTGTGCCACACCCCGTCATCACACACTGCCTTTGTGCCCTTATGAGGAGACTTGCGTGGAAAATGCCTAACTGAGATGAAACAAAGCTGTCTTGCACAGGCCAAATAAACAGGCAAAGAAGGATTGTGAGGCAGAAGATATCTCACAAAGCAATGCAGGCAATTTACCCATGGCTGTCTTTTCAATTTGAGCTAACTCCATCTACAAATATTTTCAAGCCCTTCTCTTTCGCTCACATTCTGTGGCTCAGTTCATATAATATGTGGATTAGATTAAAATGAGGTTGGATGATTTGGGGTACAACATCTTCAGCTGAATAATTGAATACTAGATGAAGTAAAATCCAGTGCCTCACTGGATGTGTTAATAATGAAGCTACACTTTATTTCTTTTGGACATCAAATGGGTCATTGGGGAAGACTGATGCTTGCAAAAAAACTCAAAGGGAATTGAGAAAAGAGGCCAACAGGAAACAAGGTGACTATTTCTGATGATGCACGCAGGTGCTTACAAGACACAATAGTCAATCCTGGAGAAATAATTTCCATCAGGTCACAAAATGTTGGAAGTGACTAAGTGATTATATAACAAGTTGTGGGAACTCACTCGTTGTCTTAATATGTTATAGTAACATTGGACGTTCATGTGAAGCTGAAACATTTAATTGGGCATTGCATGTTATATGAATGTAACAATCCTGTTTTCGTAGCCCAAGTCTGATATTTAATATGTTACCTGGTTTCTCTATCCTTATCTTTAGAACTGGCAATAAGATGTTTCTGTGTAGAATTTTCAAGCCTTTTTGAATTCTTTCTTGGCAGATAAAATGACCATTCAGGAAATGGCTTGAATGACCTTCATATCAACTTCCTAAGAATTATACGAATTACATCTGGAGGGCACGGGCTTATAGAAACTGTAGCTACAAATCTGTAGTCTTTAATGTGTGTAATCTGGAATTTTACCTATTATTTTTAATCCAGCTGACAAAGAACTGGCAGATGTGACATCTACTATCATACCTGGGTCTGCACCCAAACTCTTCAGCACTGAGGCCACGTTGAGGTAATAAAGAGATGAATAAGGGTTCCAAGGAGATTGACAGCTCTTAGTTTTTCTTACCCAGTTGGTGATATTTCAAGTTTTTAACAACCAGAAGATATAAATTCGTATCTCATGTTTGCCATGAATTCCACGACAGGTCTTCATGAAAGCAGCCCTCAGTTGAAGCTTACTATTCTTTTGCAAAATGGAAAGAAGATGTTTAAAAGAAAAGGGTTGTCCAAAGAGACCAAGTCAGAATCCATCAGTTCAGGCCTCCTCTTGCAATACTAATGTGGAAAGCCTCCCCTGTGAGAAATTGTAGGTGACACTGGGACAGGATTGTAAAGGAAAGCAGAAATAAACTAACAGGAGATTTAAAAAATGAAGCCATTGGTGGTTTATCTCATTACAACTCAGTCCAGGTAGTGAGAAATCCAGGAAGAAGCAGCATTACAAATCATTCAAAACATTCTCCTTTAATTAACTCACTATAAATCAGGCCAGGAAATTCCAAAACCAGTGTTAGAAGAAATATCCATTTGTTCCACTTCCAAGCTGGGAGAAAAACGCTGGAAACCACATGGAGGCTGATTGGAAAGATGGTTTATTGAACAGAGCCACAAAGACAGTTCCGGGTCAGCTGAACAACTGGTTGAATGAGTGGATGGATCTTTATAGGTTTCCGTGACTTTGATGTTTGAACTGTTCTGGGGGTGGTGCAAGAAAGGGGCTTGTGTTCTGAAAGGGTGTTGGGCAATTCCTATTGTGGCTAAATGGCTTTCGTGATCCTGTGTTGGATCTTGGGTGAGGGGCTGCTCTCTAATCCTTACCATTCTGTCTTTCTTAGCTGTCAAACTTCGCTGCAAGGAGTTTCGAAATATCCTGTCTTGAGTGGGCTTCTGCTGGCAGTATTTGCTTTGCTTATGAATGGAGCCATCTAGATAGTTGGCTTCCTCTTTCAATAAGCTCTTTATCTCCTTAAGTGCTGGCATCTGCTGAGGGCTATTAAGAAAGACTTGAGGGGGGGCTGCTTTCTGTCTTTAAGAGCATGTTTCTCCATTTCTCTTTTAGGGAAATATAATATTTTTTTTAATATTTCCCAAAATATCTCATTCTTCTAGGAGGAGAGGTGAGGAGCTTCCCACACCAGTTTCCAAGATTCTGTGTTTACCTCTAATCTAGCACTAAAGATCCTTTACTGAAATCTGTGTAGGTCCTTGATTTTTCCCAGCATCAAGGGCTTTATACCACACAACCATTTTTTTTTTTAAATGTTTCCTTCCAGGTTCACCCCCCAGAGTTCAGACAACAAGGAACTGCTGACCTGCAAGGCTGCGAGCCCAGTGACTTTAACACCAGTCTTTGTCAGCTTCACCATGAACATCCTGTGTGAGTTGTTTGGAATGCTTTGTCAGGCATTTTATCCAGGATTAAGGAAGTGTCATCAAAATAACTGCACAAGTGCTCAAGGCAGCTCTTATTACAGTGTTAATAAAAAAACAAACACAAAAGGAAGAGGGCTGGGAAGAGAAGGAGGAGGAGGATGTAAGGAGGAGGCAGACAGGAGAGAAATTACTCTGAGTGGATGTAATGTAGAAGGGGATGAGTACCAGGAAAGTAAAGGAACCAGGAAATATAAGGAAAGTAAATGGATGAGATCAGCCAAGGAAATCACTGAGATTACATGAAGGGTGTTTTTGAGACCATTCTTAAAACAGCTGGCTGGGAAATTCTGGGAATTGACTTTCGCATATCTTAAACTTCCCAATGCTGAGAAACACCGTTCTAATGGATGAAAGGTTCCTCAACCTTGGAATACAGGTGAAGCTTTGGGAGGAAATTACAAGGTGCATCGCACACACCAGGCAAGATGCTAAGAACTTCCAAAGTTCAACCTTCCAGAGTCTAAAGTGCTAGTGGGTTCTTTCTCTCTCTCTTTTTTTTTTGATAGTCCCACCTCAGCTGCCTGTCATCACGGGCTACACTGGAGCAATTGTGAAAAACAAGGAATTGAAACTGACCTGCATTTCTACAAGTGGAAACCCTCTTGCTACACTGCAGTGGTTGAAGGTGAGCGGAAGAAGTTTAATAAAGTAGATGAGTTTGGGATTGATGGAGTGCTAGCTATGTGAATAAAATCCCCGGCTTGGAATTCTGGACTGAAACCCAGTAAGGGAGGGAATAATAATGACAGATATGGATTTTTTTCCCTTGGTGCGAGAATTTTGCTTTAGTGTGTTCGCCTCAGAGACATGCCTAAATTAGAATATTTTTATTTAAGGGATGCAATTACACTTATCAGTAATTGCATTCCTGAGTACATGGCTAGATTGGCACAAAATACTTAACTTGGTTGCTGAGTTAACCAGTATGGTTATTGTCTTGCAGCAATGGCATTCAAAGCTAGGATTAATCACCTACCTATAACTAGTCTACATATGGTTTAAACTGTTGTTCATTGTTTTCATAAGGCTTCCTTTGTAATGCCTCCAATTTACTGTTTTTTGACCCAATGACTGAGTGCATAAATTGTGTTTAACTTGTTTCATTGCCTTAGTCCATTTTGTGTTATTTGCATGTTGAATCCTACTAAGTTCATACAGTACATTTCTTCAGGTTCTCCCATTGTGCCAAACACTATCCAATAATAAAACTAATCTTAGCCTATTGTGAGAATGCAGCTGCTGCTAAGCCTTTAATTGATTCACTTAAATATGTCTTACAAACCTAGTTATTTGGGGCACATTTCATCCATGGGGAAATTCATCCAAGGAAGAATAATTCATGGGGAAGGGCATGTGCAGCTTGCTTAAACTGCTGAATGCCAGCATGAAGTCCTCAACTTCTGACTGGCTGCTTAATGAATATTCATTTATGCTCGGCCACACAAAAGGGGACTTATGATCCAAGTTTGAAGTTTTTGACATCTGGCCCGCCTACACCGTTGCAATCATTTGACCTCATTTGGGGTGATCAACAACCAATCTGACTTTTATGGCTGTTTGCAGCATCCTGGGATCATGTGACTGCAATTTATGATGTCTCTTCTGGAAACTGACATTTTTCTGGAAAAAAAAATGTCCCACAGGGAAAAATAGTTCAACTTAACGACCATGGTGTTTGCTTAACGGTTGCGGCATTCGCTTAAAGTCTGCTGCATAAAAAGGCTGTAAAATCAGTATACAGTCATCAGATGACCTTGTTTTATATCTCTCATGACTTATGGCTGAAATTGTGGGCTCAGTTACAGTTGTAAATGGAGGACGATCTGTAACACTAAAAGGGAAAGAGGCAAGCATCTTTTAGTAGAGAGAAGACAACATTATAGAGGAAGGACAAGCAAAGAAGGCAAGAGACTGATGGAGACGAGATTGCATCTGATATAGATACAGATTAAGAGAGTTGGAAGGGACCTTGTAGGTCATCTTCTCATCCAACCCCCTGCCCAAGCGGGAGACCCTACACCATTTCTGACAGATGGCAGTCCAGTCTCTTCCTGAAAGTCTCCAGTGATGAAGCTCCCACAACTTCCAAAGGCAACTTCTGTTCCATGGGTTGATTGTTCTCACTGTCAGAAAATTCCTCCTTATTTCCAGGTTGAATCTCCCCTTGTTCAGTTGCCATCCATTATTCCTTGTCTGGCCATTGGGTGCTTTAGAAAATAGTTTGACCCCCTCTTCTCTCTGTGTCAGCCCCTCAAATATTGGAAGACTGCTATCCTGTCTCCCCTGGTCCTTCTCTTCACTAGGCTAGCCAAGCCCACTTCCTGTAACCGTTCTGAACCTCCCCCAAAACTGTTGGGAGTGTAACTGCGTCCAGGGAATACACTTCCATATGTAGCGGACATGTTCATATGCTCAGAAGTCTTGGAAAAAGATCAAAAATTGGATTCTAAATATAATTAAACAAGAAGTAAAACTTGAACCCAAAACCTTTTTGCTGGGTATGATAGACTCAAAAATAGAAAAAAAATCTCAATATTTAATCTTGCATATGATAACGGCAGCCAGAATAAGTTATGCTCAAAATTGGAAACTGTCTATTGTCCCTTCAGAAGAGATGGTCATTAAAAAAATTCACGAGTGTGCAGAGATGGACAGCCTAACCAAATTACTAAAAAACAACAAAGATAGTGAATACTGCAAAGTTTGGAACTGTTGGTATGAATGGTTAAAGAAAAAGCAACATTTGACAACTGAATAAGTTATGAAACTATGAAGGACGTGCGTTTAATCATAAAGTATTCTGTGAAATTAAAACATTAAAAGACAAGGAAGGTATTGTAACAAGGTAGATCACGTCAATGTTATGGGGTAAAAGAAAAAAAGAAAAGAAAAATGTAACCAATGCTCAATACCTGCTGCAAAATGTATATATATATATATATATATATATATATATATATATATATACATATATTTATATATATATGGTAAATATTTGTTTATATTTTTGTTTGTTTCTTTTTAAATGTTTTAAATATATGAAACTTAAATAAACTTTATTTTATTTAATAAAAAAAAGAAATACAAGGGAGGGAAAGAATAACGACTTTCACTTTCCTTGTCTTCTCCTTCTGTAGACTGTTGCATTTGCATATCATTAAAGAAAGAAAGAAATGCTACTTTGCATAACATTTACATGTGCAAATGTACAGAGATAAATTAATGTAAATAGAAGTCAACTTAGCTCCTGGTCGTGGGGGTGGAGAAACCCCACTGGCTGTTTCTGTTTGCTGACTGTGTATCAGCTACATTTGGTGAGATTGGACTAGACAGTTCGTCAAACAGAGGATGCTTTCATACTATTAATGGCCCCTTGTAAAGTCAGACCCACAAACCTCTAACATGTTACTTCTAGGCCAGGGGTGTCAAACTCAAGGCCCACTGGCCAGATCTGGCCTGTGGGATGCTTAGATCTGGCTCATGGGGCCGCCCTGGAAACCGAGAAGGACTGGCCCGTGGTGCCTCGGACAGTAAAAACATAGCTCAGGAAACTGCACGCAGCCCTCCTGAGCTCCGTTTTCATTGGCAGAGGGTTGCCGGAGGACGTCGCAGCTGGAAATGGAGCTCGGGAGCCCATTTTCACTAGCAGAGTGCTTGGGCCACCACAGGTACCCCCGACATGAGTGCCATCAAGTTGGCCATGCCCACCCCAGGCCCCTGAGGTGAAACACAACGCTGGTGTGGCCCTCGATGAAATGGAGTTTGACACCCCTGTTCTAGGCTCTTTGATGGGCCTGCCTCCATCCTTGAGGTTTCAGACCAGGGGTGGGATTCTACCGGTTTGACCCGGTTTGGCTGAACCGGTAGCTCCGAGGGTCATTTGTGAGCGAACCCATTCATTCCGACGATCAGCTGTTGGGCCTGCCCTTCCTCCCCGGCTCTATTCTGACCTTTATTTCCTGGTTTTCAAGCTCAGCTGCTTCATGCGGCACAGCGGATTGCCGCACGCCAGCTGTTTAACACGCAGGGAGATTGCAGGGTTGCAGGAGAAGCTCAGTAGCAAATCCTCTGCCCATGCTCATTTGTTACACTGGTTGAATCACACCCCTGTTTCAGACTCATGGTTGGGCATCTCAGGCTGATGGTCTTTTGCCTTTCAGAACAATGAAGTCATCTCCAGGAATTGGGAGACAGATGACACCAGCCAATTGTCCCGAAGTTCCTTGAGCCTGAAAATCACACCAGAAGACAACATGGCTGTAGTGAGCTGTCAGGCCTTGAACCAACTTTTATCTCTGCCCTTGCAGTCCAGCATTGTTCTGAGCGTAACCTGTGAGTTCCAACCAGCTTCTTTAGCAATGCTGTCCTTCGTCTCTCTACGCCTGTATTTAAGGCTTCTTCCCCAGTTAATTTCTACAGCGGATGTCTCCATTTCTCCTCCTGTTTCTCTATAGAAAAGGTGGCCCCTGGATGCATTAGGCAGTCTTATAACTGTGATTTTTTTTCTTCAAACAAGGAGATAGATTCACTCTAACGATGTGCCTCGGCCTCGTTGTGTTAAAAGCAATGGCTTTGTTCTTTTTGTAGGAAAGAAAGATAGACTGGGTATTGTGAAAATGTCCACCCTGTGATGGGGCGGGGGAGGGAGGGGAGAGAGTTGGGGTGTCTCTCCCATAACAACGGACCGCTTTCTTCTTTTCCCACCCTCCCGTATTTCTGAATGACAGTTCCCCCTGAGCAGGTGAAAATCATAGGCTCCAGCAGCACTGAAGAAAACCAAGAGATCTTTCTGACTTGCTCCACTTCCACAAGCAACCCACCAGTGATGCTACGCTGGTGGCTGGGATGGAGAGAGCTCAATGCTACCGAAACCACCATTTCAGAGGTAGGCAGGATCAAAAAACTGGAGGAAGATCATGAGGCAGGTGTAGTGATTCCCTTGGTAGATCTGACTCACTTGGAGATCGATTTTTTTCCTGGAGACTGGGGGTGTTCAAGGACAGTGTTGGCTCATTCTGTGACAAAACAAGGCCCTCAAACAACAGACCGGCTACATAGATATCTGTTTTTTTCCCCTCCTTCTTGGCAAATAGTAATCACGGAGTAAAGTTTGCTTTCCTCTTGCAGGCAGAGTATGGAGGAATGGTCGCTGTATCCAATCTGACATATATAGCATATCGAGAGGACAACAACCTTCCCCTGATCTGTGAGGCCTTCAATGAAGCTGTCATGTATACAACGAGTGCTTCGGTTACTCTCAGAGTAACATGTGAGGATGGGAACCAACAGGGTTAGGTTGTGTTTTAAGCCTCTCTTCTTCCTGCTAATTGTTTTTTTCTTTTCCTGTTTTTTTTTTTTAACCTCAGATCCACCTCAGAAAATCTGGCTTAATGTGCCACCACCAGAGACATATTTTCGAGCCGGCGCTGAAATCAAACTCATTTGTTTTGCCAGTGGTGGGAACCCTTTGCCTCGTCTTGATTGGTACAAGGTACCAAAGCACTTTAACCAGTGGTGGGATTCAAATTTTTTTAGTGCCGGTTCTGTGGGCATTCTTTGGGCGTGGATTGGTGGGCGTGGCATGGCTGGCATGGCAGGGGAAGGATACTGCAAAATCCCCATTCCCTCTCCACCCGACTAACCTGCTTTCCATCTCCGTTCTCCTGTGCAGGGCAACAAAAGAAGACCCAGCCAATCAGCTGGGACTCAATGGGAGGCAGAGAAAAGATGGGGGCAGGGCCAGTCAGAGGTGATATTTGCCGGTTCTCTGAACTATTCATAATTTCCACTAATTTCCACTATTGGTTCTCCAGAACTGGTCAGAACCTGCTGAATACCAGCTCTCATTTTAACTAACTGACTTTAATGAAGGTTCTCCTTCATGGTCCTTGAGACCACTGCAAGGGTTTTTTTTAGTGAAGATATCAAAATCCCCTTTCCCCTAGAAATAGCACTTAGACTTATACACTGCTTCACAGTGCTTTTACAGCCCACTCTAAGCGGTTTACAAAGTTAGCATATTGCCTCCAACAATCTGGGTCCTCTTTTTACTGACCTCGGAAGGTTGGGAAACTGAGTCAACCTTGAACGTGGTGAGATTCGAACTGCCAAATTGCAGGTAGATGACAGTCAGCGGAAGGAGCCTGCAGTACTGCATGCTAACCACTGCGCCACTTTGGCTCTTAACTTCTAGCTCAGGGGTGTCAAACTCGTGTCGTCATGGCGGTGTCACGTGATGTATCGGGACTTTTCCCCCCTCTGCTAAGCCAGGTATGGGCGTGGCCACTGTGTGAGGCACCTGGCCCGTGGCCTGTGAGTTTGACAGCCCTGTTCTAGCTTAACTGCTTATATATGCAAGAATGCAAGAATTCCTTGCATATATAAGCCCCTCTCTAAATTTCAGAGAGAAGATTTGGGCATTCTTACTTAAAACCTATCAAGATTTCAACTCAGGATAGCAAAACGAACCCTACAGTTTGGGGATCAGCTTTATCCATGATTTAAGCATGGCTTGATTTAGCATTAGCAATAGTTTACATCAGTGAATGCAAAAACGTTTGATGACAATTCACAAAACAAAAAGTTTATTCTGCTTCATGCTGTTGTTTCCAAATTCCATCCATATTAGCTACATCACCCCCCATTTTGCCAAAATAACTTACTTCTCTTTCCTGGAGAAACCACCTTTGCCAGGTGGACTATCTCTGGTTTTCAGACTGCATAATACTAAATGACTCTTTTTTTTTGCAAGCCGTGGTTTATAGTTTCTTCCATGGATTCTACCATAGTTTTTCAGCCTTGGCAACTTTAAGATACGTGGACTTCAACTCCCAGAATTCCCCAGCCAACATGCTGGAGTTGGAAGTCCACACATCTTAAAGTTGCCAAATTTGAAAAACACTGGTTTAGACCAATGAGCAATGAGCTTCTCTGTCTCATTTAACAAGTCATGCTTGAAGCAAACCGAGGCTTAAAGTGGTGTTTGTGTGCTGTTTCCATTCCAGAGTTGATTGGGTAATCCATCTCCTGTAAAGTACTCCAGATCAGACCCAGAATGACAATCATTGACCCACTTTTTACATTTCAGGTCAGCTCTAATCAGTCTAAGGCAAAGCTGTGTGCCTGATTTGGAAAAAAAAAAAAAGAAGAAGCCATGAATGAAAGTTGCAAACTTCCCTTTGCCTGGAGCTTATTTCCTATTATCAGCTCCTCCTGCAGGCATTTTTCTTTGAGCCAGACTTAGATTTTTAAAAAAAAAATGTAGCAGAAGAAAATACAGGTAGAGTCCTCTGCTTACAACCAGAATTGGAACTGGAACTTTGTTAAGTGGCTCATATCTGATTTCATGATTTTTTTTTAACCATGGTCATTGAATGAATTCAACTTTCTCTATTGACTTGGCTGGCCAGGAGCCTCCTGGGAAGGTCATAAATGTTGATCACATGACCCTGGAGTGCTGCAACTGTTGTAAATGCCTATCAACTGCCAAGCACCTAGATTTTGATAATGTGACCACGGTGATGGTCATAAGTCTGAGGTGCAGTCATAAATCACCTTTTTCAGCATCATCATAATTTTAAACAGTTGTTAAAGGGTCATAATATGAGAACTACCCATAAACTACATTGCAAAGAAAGGGTTCTGTAACTATTGTGTTCTGTAACAATTGTGAAAATATTTACAGACCCCTCACATCTCAGGCATAAATTGTTTCAACTCCTACCCTCAAAACGACGCTATAGAGCCCTGCACACCAGAACAACTGGACACAAGGACAGTTTTCCCCCGAATGCCATCACTCTGCTAAACAAATACTGTCAACTATTTACAAAGTCTGCACTACTATTACTATTAATCTGCTCATCATTCCTTATCACTCATCCCCTCCCATTTGTGACTACATGACTGTATAACTTTGTCGCTTGTATCCTTATGATCTATATTGACTGTTTCCTAGTATGATTTGATTGCTTTTTGTACCCTATGATTATTATTAAGTGTTGTACCTGATGATTCTTGACTCTTGATGAATGTAACTCTTTTATGTACACTGAGAGCATCTGCACCAAGACAAATTCCTTGTGTGTCCAATCACACTTGGCCAATAAAGAATTCTATTCTATTCTATCTATTCTATTCTATCTGGTCAGCCCTTCCCACCACCTACCATCTAAGCCAGAGATCTCCAAACTTGGCAACTTTAAGACTTGTGGACTTCAACTCCCAGAATTCTGAGAGGTGAAGTCTACAAATCAAAGTTGCCAAGTTTGGGAATCCCTGATATAAGCTTTATCCGTGATTTAAGCATGGCTTGATTTAGCAATAGCAAAAGCACTTACATACTGCTTTACAGCCCTTTCTAAGTGGTTTACAGAGTCAGTCTATGGCCCCCAACAATCTGGGTCCTCATTTTACCCACCTCGGAAGGATGGAAGGCTGAGTCAACCTTGAACCCAGGTGAGATTTGAACTGCCAAATTGTAGGCAGCCGGCAGTCAGCAGAAGTAGCCTGCAGTACTGCACTGTAACCACTACGCCACTGTGGCTCATTTAGGATTGGGGTTAAAGGTAGGGCCCACTGATCTACTGTATCTGAAGATATTGTTTGCTTTAGTATAGACAAAACAAACTTAGTTTTCCTAAACAGGCTTATTTTTATCATTTGTAGGTGACATGCACGCTTGCTGGAGGAGTTCGAATACAGCTGCAGCAATCTCAGCAGAGTGAACATTCGAAGCCTTGTCCTGGCAAACAAGTGAGTGAAAAATCCAAGGCTGGAAAACAAATGTGGCTTTGAATGGGGCCTCCTGTGTTCTGGTTGGTTGTTTGGTGGCGGTGGGGGAAATCAATGCTCCTCCTTGTTAGGAAACCTCCTTTGATTGTTTTCTGTGACGTCCCCCAACCCATCCATTTGCTTTGACCCCTTTGTGGTTGCCTTCAATCATGCAAAATTGGAATCTGACCGAGCACAGCATTCTCAAACGATTGATGGCCTTCCCGTTCTCTAACTGAGATTCTCATATCTCCACTGTCCCAAAATAAGTTTGGTTATGCACAGGGACTTCAACGAGAAGTCTGTTCTGAACCAGAGCTCTTAAATGGTCAGCTCCTGGAAATGATGTGACACGACACTGGATATATCGAGGAATATCCCTCTCCTCCTTTTCCAAGGCAGGCAGTAGAGTTTCTTCTTTGCCAGAGTTGATTTATGCGATCTGAGCCTACTGAGAGTCAGATTAACAGCGTTTTAACTGTTCCACTATGCTTACTATAATATGCGTTGCTTCCACAGGATATCAAGTTAGTGAGGGAAGGTACATCTTCGGCCTCATCTGGGACTGTTATTTCCAAGGAGTTAGTCTTGATTACGACTCCAAGTGACAACATGGCGACCTACCGTTGCAGTGCCACTGGTCCTCCCAGGACTCCTGCACTCACTGCATATACTAGTTTATTGGTCCAGTGTAAGTTAAAACTCAGCATACAATGTGCACATTCACAAACACACACACACACACACACACACACACACACACGCCCAGAATGGGAAGGGATAAAGGGGTGAGTGGAGAGACAGAGAGACAGAGAAAGATGGATAGATATAGAATACCTTTTAATATAGGAATTGTATTATTAAAGATTAGAAAAGAGAGTTAGAAATTAGAAATTGGGAAAATGTTATGCATACTGTCACACAATATAATTTACTCTAATTACTATGTATATATAAATGTTAGAAGTTGGAAGATTACTCAAAAGGTCATTAAGTGTTAAAATATTAAAAAGAACAAGAGATGATGGACAGAATACCTTTCAATATGGGATTTATTTCATTAAAAATTAGAAAACACGGGTAAAAATTAGAAATTGGGAAAATATTATTATGCATATTGTTATATAAATATAAATTACTACAATTACTAAGTATATGTAATTGTTAGAAGTTGGAAGAGTACTACTATGTATACTTAAATAGTATTATTATTGTTATAAGTATTGTGTATAAAGTAAATTAACCCAGACAATATACTGTTCACCAAGTAATCATGTATGTTAAAGAAAAAACCATAAATAAAAAAAATAAAAAAGAGAGACAGAGAAAGATGGACAGATAGGTCTGGAATTGTTGCTGCTCTCCAAGATTGGCTGTTTGCTTGCAGACGTTACCCAATGAGGTAACAGTGTGAATGTATGTGGGTCTTGCTGGCTGGGGAATTCTGGGGGTTGAAGTCCAGACATCTTTTCAAGTTTCCAAAATGGAACCAGCCTGCACTAGACAAAATTGGGGCTGGGTAATTTTTAGTACAATGTGTCGAGAAAACACATCAGGAGATGCAGATCCATCACAAGTCCAGAAAAAGCTGGCTGTTATGCATTGAAAGCTAGCACGTTATGGAGAATACTAAATGCGGGCATCTTTCTTCCTCCATGCTATCTAATAAAGGATAATATTTGTAGTTCTGGGTTGGAATGAGTTATGCTAGCACTGATGTTGTTACCTAATTCGGGTAATGAAATGTCTGCAAGAAAACAACAATGTTCAGAGAACACCTGGGGCCCCTCGATGCAAATCTTTTCACATACAAAATATCGATCGATTTAAACAAGCTGTACTGCATTTACTTTTCCCCTGAATGTTTTGTCTCCAAGAGTTGGGAAGGGCGCTGTAAGTGGAAAAATAGGAGCTGAATGTGAAACGGATGGGTAGGGGGTGACAATGCAAATCTGAAATATTGCTTCCTTCCCTAGTTCCACCTCTGCATGCCACCATTATAGCCACAGACAAAAAGGTGAGACGTGGCCAATCGGTGACGCTGACCTGCAAATCGGGCAGCAGCAACCCTCCTCCTCATCTCACCTGGCTCAAAGATGGAAAAAAGTGAGTAATTCTTCCAATGACCACCTTCCTCAAACTTCTCTGATTGTCTTTGTAGGTTTTGCCTCTTCCTGCCAAGACTGGCTTAAATAGCAATAGCACTTAGACATATATGCAGGGGTGGGATTCTACCAGTTCGCACCTATTCTCTAGAACCGGTTGTTAACATTCTAAGCAGTTTGGAGAACCATCTGTTAGAAGAAATTCCTGGCCTAATCCTGTAAGGAAGGCAGGAAGGAAACATTCTGGTGTTGCTTACAGAAACTGCCTCTCCGTTAACTCTTATTACATTCTTGGCAGGACTAGACTTCCTGTCTCTGGAACTTCTCTGGAGTTTTTTTTCCCCTCCTTTGCTGGTACTTTGTTTGTGTGGACTGACCATTAAAAAAAGTGACTTATGACCGTTTTTCACACTTACGACTTGCAGCACCCCCACAGTCACGAGAGGCCAGGCAAGGAGATGCATGCCTCGATGTGAGTGATGTTGAGTTGGCCACGCCCAGCCAGTAACATGACCACCAAGCCATGTCCACCCAGTCACATGACCACCAAGCCACGCCCACCAACTAAGCCACGCCCACAGAACTGGTTGTTAAAAGATTTGAATCCCACCCCTGCATATATGCCGCTTGCTTCACAGTGCTTTACAGCCCTCTCTAAGCAGTTAATAGAGTCAGTGTATTGCCCCCAACCATCTGGGTCCCCATTTTTGCGACCACAGAAGGATGACAGGCTGAGTCATCCTTGGACTGGTTAGACCAGGGGTGGGATTCTACCGGTTCTCCCCGGTTCGCTCGAACCAGTAGCTCTGAAGATCATCTGGGAGCTAACTGGTTCACTCCAACAATCTGCTGTTGGGCCCACCTGCCCACCCGGGCTCTCATACTGACCTTTCTTTCCTGCTTTTGAAGCGCAGCCTCTTTGCGTGGCACAGCAGATTGCCACATGTCAGCTGTTGAAGACACGAGGAGAGTGCAGGATTGCAGGAGATGACTAGGAAAGCCTCTGCACCTGCGCAAAGCGTGCGTTTGGCGTGCGCGCCTGTGCAAAGTGTGTGTGTGCATGCACAAAGTGCACCCACCAAGCCACGCCCACCAAACCGGTGGTAAACCACTTTGAAACCCACCACTGACCGGTCAGGATCAAACTCCTGGCAGTCGACAGAGTTAGCCTGCAATAGTGCATCCTAACTACTGTGCCACCACAGCTGTTAAATCACTCGGGCATAGTAGAGGAAGGTCATTCCTTCTGGGTTCTTCCAGTAGCATCAAGTCATCGGGTTTGGGGCTCTTTTCTGAAGCAATGTAATTATTGAATAGCCTGTGGAGCCCCAAGATTAATTTTGCATCTGGGGTTGTTTTCAGAAAGAAAAGGTCAGGAGGGTTGTTGTATATGGTGTGATGGAAGCTGTGCCTGCTTTTTTATGTGGGTTGTAGTTTCACCATCCCAATTGCCTCTTGACTTTCTTGACCATGTCCCACGGACACCCTTGGTTGCATCAAATCAAGAAACTGTCCTCTCGTATTAGGAGGAAAGTTGGTTTTAGGGGGAAAAGCTTTTTTTTTATTTTTACATTCCCTCCAGATTAAGTTTTGAGGACCCCTTAGATATGCCGGATGCTTCTTCAGTATGCCTCATGGCTGCCTGGTTTGAATCCATTGAGGTCATGCGTCTTTCCACAATGTCATCAGAACAACAAATCCGAGAAGAAGGAGAAGAAGATCATCTTTGTTGTACGGAAACATTCTTCAGCTGTCACTTTGTATTTCCACCCTTGTTCCTCAGTCCCGACCCATCACGCTTCTGACTTCCCCAGGCTTAGGCTGTAACAGTCAACAGAAGAACTGGACAGCTGAATCAGTCCCAGCCTTCATTCAGTCCTGCTTTCTGTTTCTGACAGCAGCATGATGCAGGCCTGTCAAAAAACTTGCAAGTGAGGCTATAAAGGCATCAGGTCTTGTCTCTTGTTTATCCCCGGCAGCTGAGCTGTGTCAGTAGATTGTCTCTGGATATAGAGCTTCATCTCTGGACTCTTGTCAGAAACATTAAGTTCGGCTGTGATAATCTTCATGCATTCTCGCCTTCAGGCTGGACGGCATCAATTTAGGGCAGAGGAAAGCAGAATATGGAGGTTTCTCTGCTTCAGAAAGAGTGACTCTGGTGGTATCATCTGCAGATCATGGGAAGAGGGTGGAATGCTATGCCTACAGCTCTGTTCTCTCCGAAGGTGTGAACACCTTCTACCAGCTTACGATCCTATGTAAGTATGGAAACATCCCTTGATTGCTGTTTATTTCTTGCTGGAAGTTCAGCTCTGAAAATAAAAGCTTTTTGTTCAATGGATTTGTTCAGCTGGCACAGAATCCAGCGGTGCAGGCAGTTCTGGGTGCTCCCAGAACAGCACATCTTACACCTCTGCTCCACTGCATCTGTCGCCAGTTTTCTTCTGGGTACAATGCAAGTAGTTGGTTGAAATCTTTAAAGCCCTTTGTGGCATGGGAGCGGGCTATCTGAGAGCGCCTCTCCTTAGTTACCCATCCCATTAGATCAGGCAGAGGAAGCATGCTGCGTGTACCATCAGAGGGGGACTTATATTTGGTGAGTCCCAGGAGACGTGTCTTTTCGACCATAGTGCCTGCCTTATGCAGCATTTCTCCCCTCCAAGGTTAAGTTAGTTCCATCCCTTCTGACATTCCAGAAATCCCTCCAGGTCTGGTTATGTTAGCCGGCCTGAGGCTCCCAAGGAACCAGAGGCAGGCTTAGATGGCGCCATTGCTGGGCAGAGGTGGTATTACAGCAGGTTCTGACCAGTTCTGGAGAACCAGTAGTGGAAATTTTGAGTAGTTCGAAGAACCGGTAGCAGAAATTTTGAATAGTTCGAAGAACTGGTAGTGGAAATTTTGAGTAGTTCAGAGAACCGGTAGCGGAAATTTTGAATAATTTGGAGAACTGGCAAATCCCACCTCTGACTAGCCCCACCCCATCTATTCTCTGTCTCCCATTGAGTCCCAGCTGATCAGCTGGGTCTTCTTTTGTTGCTCTGCACAAGAGAACGGAGCTGGAAAGCAGGTTAGCGGGGTGGGGAGGGAACGGGGATTTTGCAGTATCCTTCCCCTGACGTGCCCACCAAGCCACGTCCACCAAGCGATGCCCATAGAACCAGTAATAATTTTTTTTGAATCCCACCACTGTTGCCGGGGTTACCATTTTTTATCCTCTCTTTGCCTAGACTTTTGCCTACATTTTCATTTTTATAATCTTTCTCTTTTAATGTGGATTTTATATATTTTAAATACTTGTTTTTTATTTGTTTTATTCGATTGTTGTTTGCCTCCCTAGCGTCGCTTTCCGTGAGATAGGAGGCTATGCAAAAGCACATTGCACTCATCTCAGAAGCCCCGAAGCATTTCTTGGGTGGAAAGGATTAGCTGGTGACATCACTGTTGCCCAGGGGATGCCCAATTGGGGGCTCCTTTCATGTGCCTGGCAGGAGCAAAAGATGGGAGCTCAACCCCACACCACGTCAGCACTTGGGTCTCGAACGCGGGGTTGCTAACTTCCCCAACCCAGCATCCCAACCCCACAAGCCGCCGTTCTCCTGGATGCTATGCAAATTTGATGAATAAATAAGTTTTTATCAATCCTTCCCTACAGCTGATCTGAACAGGGTCCTGTTCAGGCAGATTAATATTCTTCGTGCTTCGATAATAGATCTTTAGTGTGTTCCTTTGGATCCTTTTATGAGCCAATTGGAAAGTAACTGGCATTTCTTATGTATATCTGAGATTCTATAAAACCAATCCCTGAATAGACCTGCAGGCTTCGCTGTGGACGATGACGTTGCCCTGCCTTAAAAATGATGCTTGATTGCTAGGATAATACATGGATGGAAATCTCCAGGAAACCCCAGAGTTACAGGCTGCGAAGGCTGTGAAGTTAAGAAAACATCCTGGAGGAAAGCAATGGAAGACCATTATCTTTTGTTGCTGAGATGACTTGAGCTTGACTTTGGTGGGCAGGAGAAGGGATGGTATTTTCCATACTTTGACAGATAGAGGCAAACAGGAAGTTCTCAATGTCAGGCTTCCAAGTAATAACTCCATATCAAGCAAAACACCAAGGCAGGTAGATTCCTCCAAGACTAGCTTTGTTGGAAATATCATATTGGTACAGATCTGGTGAAAACCGACTCTGAAAACTCCCGCGGGTTTTCACCTAATTAAAAGTTTTCCCACTTTCCCAAAACAATTAGTCACATGGTCCAATCATGGTGCAGTCTGGTTGCCAGGTGACATCACTCCGCCTTCCTCCGACCAGGTGTGAGAATGTCCTTGGTTCCCAAGGGAAAATATTTTGTTTTGGCTACAGGATCCCCTCTATCTCAAATCCCTCAGCTCCAGTGTGGCAACACTGAAGTGGTCAAAAATGGCTTCGGTCAGCTCAACTTCAGGGTTGACACTCAACACGACCGTTCATTAAGCAACAATTTGAAGTTCCGATGGCCCTGAAATAAAGTGACTTATGCCTGGTCCTTGCACTTACGACTGCTGCTGCATCCCTATAGTCATGTGATCGTGGTCCACATGCTTGGCAACCAGCTAGCAATTGTGATCAGTTGCCGTGCCCTGCACTCTTGTGATCGCCACTTGTGATCTTCCCTTCTGACAAGGAAGTCAAGGGGGGAAGCTGGCAGGAGATCGCAAGTTGCAGTCTCGCTTAACGACGACGCTACCTAACAGCACACATTTCCTGAACTTTATTGGTCACAAGTCGAAGACCACCTGTAGACCAATGAGCCAGAAAGGGGGAATTGTCTCAATTAGCTATCCTGGCTTTTTAAGCATCCGATGGGCCTGGCCTTCCAAAAAGGTGTGCCTTCATTTTTTTTCAACACAGTTCCTCCAGAGTTCTCCCCTGAGCAGACACACCTAGTGGAAGCTGTGGAACATGGGTCTGCCCAATTGCCCCTTCTGGTTTCTGCCTATCCTCCTGAGATTACCTATCGCTGGAGTTTCCTTGGAGAGATGATCTTAACAGGTGGGTCTGACACCTTAGGGTGAAAGCCAAAGAACCGAGAACTTCGGTAAGGTGAGAATCAGTGGATATCCTATACCTGTTGCAGTCTATAAAACAACCCAGCCCCACCCCCCATTTTCTACGTGCCTGCTCTTTGCTTTGTGCATGCTAATGCGCCTTTTAGTGTCCTACCTATTGGACTTTCTTGGGAGACCACGGAGGGAGAAGGAGACAATGGGAACAGGAACAAACGGGGAGAATAAGCTTTTAGTTCTGTTGAAGCCGGATTTTGATTTAGTTCCAGCAGGGTGGGAAGATGAAAGGTTTGTGTCAAGCATTTTGAAAGGATTGGAAGGAAAAGAAAAAGAATCGGGTGTTATAGGTGGAGCCATTAAAAGAGAGAGCCAGTGGGCCTTCAGACAGTCAAGATAAGTGGAGGACAGGAAGAAGGAAAGGGATCTACCGAGATAAATCAAGGTATGAAGGTAGAATATCCAGGAGGAGCCAAGATAATAGACTGATAGGACTGATAGCAGCCTTTGGAGGCTACAACTTTAAAAAAAAAACATGGCTGGGGGTAAATAACCAGAGAGAATAGGGAATAATCAAAATTTAGTTAAATATAATTTGTATGTGAAATGAACCATGATTATATACTACCCTAATTTGATGCAAGTGTGCTGTATTTAATATTTGCTCTTTCTGGTAGCCAGCATCTGATGGTGTCCTGAGGTGTCAATTTAGAGCATCTTTGCCATAAAGCATTGTAAATGCATTAAATGGCACTGTTGAATTATATTTACCGACAAAGAGAATCTAGTCTAGAACTGTTTCAAACTATTTAACTCTCATCAGCTAGCTATACTTTTCTGGGATGCTACTTGCATATTAAGTAGATGTATTAACCTCTAAGCCACAGGCTCTCCTTGCTTTGTTGGCTATACCAGGGCAAGGGGTGAAGTGTTTTTTATCCAATGAGACCAGTCTGTCAGGGCAACCTGGTCTACCCAAGCATGGGATAAAATAGTTTGTCACGAAAGTGGCTGCCTGCCAAAGCTCCTGGATTGGGGCTGAAAGGTGAAAGCAGAAGCAGTTTGCTCGGTCCCGTGTTTGGATAGACCAGGTTGCCCTGAAAGACTGGTCTTCACCAGAAAAAAAAAAAAAAACACTTATGAAATGGCAGGTTTCTTATTCTTGGATTTTCTTTCTCCTGTCCCTTCCTGTGTCAAAGGTCTTCACATTTAGCGAAACGAAAAAATGGAGACTAGCGGTGTGTGAGCTATGCAGGATCCTGAACTTTAGAACCATTGGTGTGAGACATTTGAAGAATCAGAATCAGAATAGAGCTGGAAGGGACCTTGGAGGTCTTCTAGTCCAGCCCCTGCTCAAGCAGGAGATCCTATACCACTTCAGACAGGTCTTCTTAAAAACCTCCAATAATGAAGCAGCTACTCCATCGGAAGGCAAGCTGTTCCATTGGTTATTTGTTCTCACTGTTTGGAAGTGTCTCCTTCACTGCAGGATGGAATTAGGAATTAGGATGGGAGCCAACCTGATGCAGAAGAACCTTTGAACATTGAACCGTTGATCACAGTTGGCTGGACCCATGAAATCCCTCTCCCCTCCCTTGCCCTGGTGCTCCAAGTGCTTGTTTCTTTGTGTAACTTGACTTGTGATGGATTGTCTTCTGTCGTAGAGGGTTCCCCACGGTACCACTTACGGGATGGTGGATCTCTGGAGATCTGGAATGTGACTCGAGCCGATGCCGGCAAATACAGGATCTACTGTGAGAATGCAGAAGGACAAAATGAAACCACCATCGCTCTAAACGTGCGTTGTAAGTAACAGATTCGGAGGAATATTTTTCCCTGTCTTCACACTTCTGTAGAGAAGCAACGAAGAAAGGTTTGGTTTAATCCATCCTTTCCCAAGCTGGTTTCATCCAGATGTGTCCAGCCAACTTACATCAGGCCCAGCCATAATGGTTAGTGGCCGGGGATTATGGGAATTTTTCCCCAACATTTCTTGAATGACTCAGATTAAAGAAGGATGGAGGTTTTTTTCACCCCATGTCCTATTCAATTTTATTTTTTACAGTTTCTTCTAAGATGGTTTATTTCAAACTTGAGGGCCTCATCAGCATTGTGTTTGACCTTGGAGGGCTGGAGAGTGTAGCATGGCCATGGTGGGCGTGGCCATGGTGGGCGTGGCCATGGTGGCCACGACATGGGACTCATATGGGGGAACCTGTAATAGCCATATGCTAAGGCAGGACTTCCCTGAGTTCCTCATTCACTCTCGTTATAATCTTCCTTCCTTCCTTCCTTCCTTCCTTCCTTCCTTCCTTCCTTCCTTCCTTCCTCCCTCCCTCCCTCCCTCCCTCCCTCCCTCCCTCCTTCCTTCCTTCTCCTTTCTTCTTCCTTCCCATCTTCCCATTTTTCCTTTGCCCTTGCCTTTCTCCTTTCCTGTCCCTTCTTGCATGCTCAAATGCAAAAGGGGAAACATTTCTCCTTTTGTTTTCTGTTTATAGCTTGGGGGTCCCACACTTGCTCTATTTTTGCTGGCAGAGGCACCGCGGGCTGGTCCTTTTCCAGGCCGGTTCTGTGGGCGTGACTTGGTGGGCGTGGCAGGGGAAGGATATACTGCAAAATCCTCATTCCCTCCCCACCCCACTAACCTGCTTTCCAGCTCCGTTCTCCTGCGCAGGGCAACCAAAGGAGACCCAGCCAATCAGCTGGGACTCAGTGGGAGGCAGAGAAGAGATGGGGGCGGGGCCAGTCAGAGGTGGGATTTGCCGGTTCTCTGAACTACTCAAAATTTCCGCTACCGGTTCTCCAGAACTGGTCAGAACCTGCTGAATGCCACCTCTGTACGCACGTATGCGCGCACCTCCTGCCAAGCAGCCGGTCTTTGGGTCTCTGCTGCACATGTGCGAGGGGCAGGGCGCATGTGGGGTCTCACAGGCTTGCGTGGGGGTGGGGGCAGGGCCCACACACGAGGGGGTCATGTGCCCATGCATGAGGTGCAGGGCACACACTTGGGGGTATGGGGGAATCACCCATGCATGCATGGGGGGCACGGGAGGCCTCCCACGCATGCATGGGGTGGGGTCATCTGCGCATGTGTGTGGGGCATATGCAGGGGAACATGCATGCTTTGAGTACTTGGTGCTGAAAAGATTCGCCATAACGGGACTAGAAGTTCTCCAGGTTCCTCCCAACCCTGGGATGCTCTGGTTTACCACCATCCCATGTTAAGGCCAGTGCTAGGACACCATCTTTCTCCTTTCAGGTTTCTCAGGCGTTGGGTCTGATCTGTGCAACTTTGCTAAGTTAAACACAACCGGATGTGTTTGCTTAATCTGCATAATACATTAAGCATTATACTCACACAGCCGCCCCCCAGCCAAAACTAAAATTAATGGAGAGCTTAGCATGTTGTAGAAGTGCAGCTGTCAACGCAGCTTGAACCGATAACGGTATGAACAGAATTATGCCTTTTTTTTCCTCCCCTACAAACAGATTCGCCCTCCATCCGCAGCATTGCAGATCCAACTTACGTGGACCTGGGGGAGACCGCCGAAATTGTGTGCCAGGCTGATGCCAACCCTGTACCAAATTTCCAGTGGAGGTGGCTGGTAAAGTTGTAGGGCTAAGTCTGGAGAAAGCAAAGGGAAGGATTGGCATCGGTTTTGTGTGCTAACTCTATTGCGGTGCCAGCAGGAGAACGTTTCTTAGTCCAATTAAAACGGATGCAATGTGGCCATGTCAGGCGAGATTACCTTTTTTTTCCAACCTCCGTTACAACTTGATGGCTAATAATGGTTCTTTAATGGCCACTGACAAGTAGAAAATACTTCCTTTAAAGGCTTTGGTAATGTAGCTCCTAACAATCAGACATATTGCACGGACTGGGGTGCGTGGACATTAAAAACAAAAACAAAAAAACGTAAGAATGAGCTTTGCACTTAATGGGCTGGCAGGAATCTTGCATTACTCCAAGTTTATGAGGCTGTTTTGCAGGAGTTGATGCTTCTTCAGAGACTGACATTATGTGGTTGGTGGTTTGCTCCACTTTACTCGATACATATAAAGGTAAATAAGAGTTGGGGGATTTTTTTTTTCCAGCTCAAGAGGTTCTTGGTTTAATGTTCCAGGGGCTACGTGCCAGCGGTAAGTGGTGCCAAAGACAAGCGTAGGCAAAGGAAAGGAAAACCACACATATACAGCAGTGGTGGGATTCAGATTTTTTTTACTACCGGTTGTGTGGCTATGGCTTGGCGGACATGGCCTGTAAAATCTCGTTCCCACCCCACTCCAAGGGGAAGGTTACTGCAAAATCCCATTCCTCCCCACTCCACTAACCTGCTTTCCAGCTCCGTTTTCCTGTGCAGGGCAACCAAAGAAGGCCCAACCGATCAGCTGGGACTTGGGGGGCAGAGAATAGATGGGGGCGGGGCCAGTCAGAGGTGGAATTTGCTGGTTGTCCTAACTACTTAAAATTTCCACTACTGGTTCTCCAGAACTGGTCAGAACCTGCTGAATACCACCTCTGATATATAGGCAGATGTGAGATATGCTCTGTGTAGAAACCAGTGGGCTGGACTGAAGGATGGGAGTGGGGGGGCGGTAGATAATCTGTGAGAAACAGAGTTCTTAATTACAGGTAATCCTCGGTTTACAATCATTTACATACAATAAGAACCGTGGGGGTGCTGTGGTTAGAATGCAGTATTGCAGGCTAATTCTGACGACTGCCTGGAAGTTCAAATCTCACCAGGTTCAAGGTTGACTCGGCCTTCCATCCTTCCGAGGTGGGTAAAATGAGGACCCAGATTGTTGGTGGGCAATTAGGCTGACTCTGTAAACCACTTAGAGAGGGCTGGTGAGATTCAAACTGCCAAATTGCAGGCAGCAGAAGTAGCCTGCAGTACTGCACTCTAACCACTGCGCCACCGCAGCTCAATGGGAAAGGGTCTCCATCTGCTGGTTGCATGGTTTAATACAATCTTCCTGTTATTCTGGCCTCTTACGCAGGGCGATTTGGAGCGCAGCCTGGAAGATTTGGGTTTTAAACTATTGTCTGAAGGATTGGTAGGCACCCTGAGGGTCCAGGGAGCCCAACGAAACCATGCTGGGTTTTATGAGTGTCAAGTAGATAATGGCATCTCCCCAGCAGCCAAAAGCAGTGCTCGCTTGATTGTGCGATGTAAGTATTAACACCAGTCAACCTTTAATATGTCCTAGACTTAAAGACTCCGTTAAAATCCAATGTTTTACTTGTCATAATTGCTTATCACCCACCGCTGGAGTGTTTGTTTCTCTGAGTCCCTAGATGCCATCCTTTTCTTTGCTTTTCTTTTCAGCCAGCAGTTTACACATACAACCCAACTTTAACCACACCTCTCTCTTCTCTTCTAGACCCACCAGAAATCATTAAAGGCCCCGGGCAGAGGAAAGTGGCCGCTTCAGGTGATGGAAGAAGCCAAGCCGTGCTTCAGTGCAGCGCTCAGGGTGTGCCCAGCGTGCTCTTCAGCTGGGCCAAGAATGGGGTCTCCCTCGATCCCCAAAGTCCCAGGTGAGATTCCCCATCAGGAGGCGAAGTAGTAAAAATAATGAAGATAACAGATAACGGATGATCAGAGTTGGAAGGGACCTTGTAGGTCATCAAGTCCAACCCCGCTGCCCAAGCAGGAGACCCTACACCATTTCTGACAAATGGCAGTCTAGTTTCTTCTTGAAAGTCTCAGGTGATGATGCTCCCACAACTTCCAGGGGCAAACTGTTCCATTGGTTGATTGTTCTCACTGTCAGAACGTTTCTCCTTATTTCCTGATTAAATCTCTCCTTGTTCAGTTTCCATCCATTATTCCTTGTCTGGCCTACAGGTGCCTTGGAAAATAGCTTGACCCCTTCCTCCTCTCTGTGGCAGCCCCTCAAATATTGGAACACTGCTATCTTGTCTCCCCTGGTTCTTCTCTTCGCTAGACTAGCCATGCCCAGTTCAGTGGTGGTATTCATTTTTTTTTTACTACCAGTTAAATAGGTGTGGCTTGGTGGGCGTGGTGTGGCTTGATGGACATGGTGTGGCTTGGGCATGGCAGGGGAAGGATATTGTAAAATCCCCATTCCCTCCCCACCCCACTAACCTGCTTTCCAGCTCCGTTCTCCTGTGCAGGGCAACCAAAAAAGACCCAGCTGGGACTCGGGAGGCGGAGAATAGATGGGGTTGGCGGGGCCAGTCAGAGATGGGATTTGCTGGTTCTCTGAACTATTCAAAATTTCCTCTACCATTCTCCAGAACTGGTCAGAACCTGCTGAATGCCACCTCTGCCCCAGTTCCTGCAACCTTATCCATCATATGTTTTAGCCTCCAGTCCCCTAATCATCCTGGTTGCTCTTTTCTGCACTTTTTCTAGAGTCTCATCACCTTTTTTATAGTACGGTGACCTAAACTGGATGCAACATTCTCGGTTGAGTTTGACTTTGGATGACTGCACAGACACAATCACACAGGTTGTTCATGAACACAATGGGGACCAGAACTTCCATTGCTAAGTGAGGGGGCGTTGTTAAGTGAGACACGCCCAATTTTACAATATTTTTTTTGCCATGGTTGTTAAGTGAATCACTGCCATTGTTAAGGGAAGCATGAAATTAATGAATCTGGCTTCCCCCGATGCTTTGCTTGTCAGAAGCTGGCTGGGTAGGTTGCAAATGGCAACCACACGACCCCAGGACATTGCAACCATTGCAGATATATCTGGTTGCCAAGCGCCTGAATTTTAATCATGTGACCATGGCGATACGGCGCTGGTTGTAAGTGTGAGGACCGCTAATAAGCCATTGTTTTCCAGTTGCATCATAGCTTTGAACAGTCACTAAAGGAATGACTGTAAATCAAGAATTACCTCTACGTAAATAGTTTTTCCAGTTCAGACATGGTGCTCTGCTTTCCCACCAAGCCCTAATCAAGCATGACCCTGCTTAGCTTCTGAGCCCAAATTGCTCAAGTGCTACATACCTGTTGAGCATCATATGAGCCACGGTGGCGCAGTGGTTAGAGTGCAGTACTGCAGGCTGCTTCTGCTGCCTCTTGGCTACCTGCAATTTGGGAGTTTGAATCTCACCAGGCTCAAGGTCGACTCAGCCTTCCATCCTTCCGAGGTGGGGAAAATGAGCACCCAGATTGTTGCGGGAAATAGGATGACTCTGTAAAACCGCTTAGAGAAGGCTGTAAAAGCACTGTGAAGCGGTATAGAAGTTTAAGTGTGACTGCTAGGGAGGGAGCGGAGCAGAGGTGGTATTCAGCAGGTTCTGACCAGTTCTGGAGAACCGATAGTGGAAATTTTGAGTAGTTTAGAGAACCGGCAAATACCACCTCTGACTGGAGATTTTACAGCATCCTTCCCCTGCCACGCCCACCAAGCCACGCCCACAGAATCGGTAGTAATTTTTTTTTAATCCCACCACTGGAGGGGAGGGAGGCAGGGAAGGAAGGAAGGAAAGAAGGATGAGGAGAAGGAAGCAAGCTATAGTGCCGTGGTTAGAATGCGGTATTGCAAGCTAATTCTACCGACTGCCAGAATTTTGATCTTAATGGGGCTCTAGGTAGACTCAGCCTTCCATCCTTCCGAGGTGGGTAAAATGAAGGCCCAGATTGTTTGGGGGGCAATAAACTGACTCTGTAAACTGCTTAGAGGGGGCTGTAAAATTTACTGAGAAGCGGTATATAAGTCTGAGTGCTACTGCTATTAGCATCTAAGCGTTTTATTGAGGTCAACTTACATCCCCCAAAATCTTATCTCCTGGTCCCTTGTCAGCTTCATTTTGGCTGAAGCCCATAAGGCTCTGCAGGGGACAGAGCAAAGACGATCAACTATGTTGCCATGTCACAATGCAAACCACACAACCTACGCACTTGCATCCAACATTGGGATACAAGCCTCTCGTGATGCATGTTTATCATTTTGGGGGGAGGTCATGATTTGGGCACCAAATATCTGTGTTATTGTCTAATTTGCTTTTTATGACATTTCCGCAAGTCAAATATGTTTTGATTTCATTGAGGCTGTGAGGGCAGGAATTATATACATAAGGAAGCAACCCTGTAAATCTTTGCTGAATCCTCCTGTCTCTCACCATCAAATTATGTTTCCCTGCCTTGGAAAAAGGGCAGTGGAAGTTCACCGTTGCTTACAGACATTCCCAAATATTTGCACTCAGCTTGCAAAGGCTTAACTCCTTTTGGGGCAAATGGGGGTGGGGATGAGGATGAGGATTAAACATCTCACAGGAGTTGAATGCTTACAATATTCAGTTCAGTTCTAGTTGGAATTAAATTTGTAACTTAACAATTGTTCCAACGTGGCTGGGGGCCAACCTAAGCCAGCCGAAGTTTGATCATCAGTTTGGCACTCGTTTGGATTCAGTTTAGTTCCAGTTGAATTGGGGAAATGTTACAAATGCATTTTTATCTGCAAGAGAAGAATGGGGAATGGAATGAATCAATATGGTGAATTTGCTATATTTAAGTGTCAGAAATCACACATAAGAATAGATATGATACTGAAAAGATTCGTTTATTTTCTCCCAATCTCCCTCTCCTTCCCTCCCTCCCTTCTCTTCCCTTCTCTTTGCTGCTCTCCTTTCCTCCTCCTCTCCCTCTCCCTTCTTCTCTTCTCCTTCCCCTCCCTTTCCCTCCCCTCCCCCTCTCCCTTCTCCCTCTCCCCTCCCTCTCCTCTCCTCTCCTCTCTTCCCCTTCTCCTCTCCCTTCCCTCCTCTCCTCCCCTTTCCCTCTCCCTCCCCTCTTATCCCTTATTCTCCCCTCCCCTCTTCCTTCCCTCTCCCTTCTCTTCTCCCTCTCCCTTCCCTCCTCTCCCTTCTCCTCTCCTCTCTTCCACTCCCCTGGATTTCTCTTGTTTCTCAGTGTGTCTCTGCAATTTCATTTGTCAAATATTTAATGAGGACTGAGCTGCATCACTTTTATGAACATAATTCACGATATTATCTTTCCCCAGGTATAGTGTGGTCACAAGCTATGAGGATTCTTTACACACCAGCACCTTAACCATTGCCAATGTGAGCGCAATGCTTGACTATGCCATCTTCACCTGCACGGCCAACAACGATCTGGGCACAGATGCCTTTGACATCCAGCTACTTAGCACGAGTAAGGAACAGCTGGAACCTGGATGTCCATCTGGCGAAATTTGAAGATAAAAAAATAAATAACTCCTTGTATCATTTGAATTAACTTGCGCTACTTTGATCATTTCTTGCCAGGTCGTCCTGACCCACCAACAGAGTTCAAAGTTGTCAGTGTAGCTCATAATTGGTTGGCTTTGGAGTGGATCCCAGGTTTTGATGGAGGCCTGCAGCAAAGCTTTCGTGTCAGGTAGGTCTTATGGAGATAAAAGTCCCATCTGTCAACACAGGGAAAGGTACTTTAAATTAATGTAACTCTCATGGTTCCATATAGGAGTTCTTGGGAACAACTATCACCTGGTTAAGCTGTTGTTCTTAGGAACTCTGAGAAGTGCCAGGCTCAAAACAAAAAAAATGACGTATGGTGATTCTTCCGTTATGTGGTCCTGTCCATATGTGATTCTTCCATGTGGTGAATTCTTTGTTGTTTCCACACCTATAGACAGAATCTTGCCAGACTAAGCACTCTGCTGTCTGCATCTACCATATACTCTGTGAACTGATAGGAATGGGCTTTCTTTGCCCTCTTTCTTGCACATATCAAAATATCAGGCTGAGTTTTCTCTTATTCCTCTGCAATGCACCCCCTTCCTCCTGGGAATACAGCCTACTATATTCCGTCACACTTGGCATCTTTAAGAAGGGTGGACTTGAATTTTCAGAATTCTGGGAATTGAAGTCCACACACCTTAAAAGATACCGAGGTTGAGAAACACTGTCCTAGTGAGCAAGCCTTGCTATGTATTGTGGGTGAAATAAGTACATTCATATAATAACTCTGGAATGATTTCCTCCTGAGAGAGTTGTGTGACGGCAATAGCACTTAGGTTTGTATACCACTTTACAAGTGCTTTACTCTCTAAGCGGTTTTCAGAGTCAGCCTATTGCCCCTAACAATTTTGGGTCCTCATTTTACCCACCTTGGAAGGATGGAAGGCTGAGTCAACCCTGAGCCTGGTGAGATTTGAACTGCCAAATTGCCGGCAGCCAGCAGGCAGCAGAAGTAGCCTGCAGTACTGCACTCTAACCACTGCGCCACCATGGCTCATCCCATCCTTGTACCATTCTAGAAGCCATTGAAGGTCTGTTTATTCTCCCAGGCCTAAGGATCACAAGACCATGAAACCTCCTTTCTCTTTTGTTCTATTTTTGTTTTGTTCCATTTTGGTTTAGCTTTGGTATCTTGGTCTTCCTGTCCATCATATGCATGGTTTTTTTTAGTTGTAATGCTACTGTTGGAAGAAATATCCTTCTGGGTTCAGTTCCAAGTGGGGAAAAAGATACTGGATTCATGGAAGTTGCTTGGAAACATGGTTTAATGGTGGACAGGATCACATGCCTTGGAGCTCCTGAGCGAAAGGGGAAGAGAAGAAATCCCTTGGTTTTATACCCTCCGTTGGGCCCCACCTTAGTGTTTCCTGTTCCTGTGTAAGAAATGTATCCCATTGGCTGTCAGACTCCCAGGGGTGGGGTCTTAGCTAACTTTGTAGACTTTGTTTGGATCACATGGCTTCACCTGAATGCTGGCTGATGCAACCTTGCCAGGCCATGTGGTGAGGTGGGCAGAGGCCTTTGTTATGTAGAATACTCTGGCTTAGGCCTTAATGGCCTGCCCGTTAACAAAGGTGGGGGTGAGCTTCTGCTTCTGAGGTGAGTTTCTGCTTCTGAGTTTCTACTTCTCTTTTTAGGGGAAATATCCCGCCTTTTTAATATTTCCTAGGATATTTCATTTTTCTAGGAGAGGGGTGGGTTTTAATTTCCAACACTACACAGTTGCTTCGGAGCTGGATGGCCTAGACGTGAAATATATAAAGACATACTGAAATGTCCTTGCTACCAAGTGACAAACGTAGATTAGATATTTAGGCGAAACCATTAGGGAAAAGCAGTTAGAAAAAGAGACAATGTCAGTGCAGAAACAGATGGAAGTTATTAATTTGAATCATCCACATTCAGAAATTATCCACGCTTCCAAGATAGACATGGATTAGGCAGGGTGGGCCCGATGCCCCTTCACACCACTCATTATGTATTTAATGAATTTGTTCTTCTCAGCAGCTTTTTATCTCCACTTGCTTTCACTCAGATATCATTGGCCAGGGGCTCCCAGCTTTCTCTACGTGGACGTCTTTCCACCGCAATCTCCAACTTTTACGCTGACTGGCCTGCAGCCAAACACTCCCTATAATGTCTCTGTCAATGCGCGCAATGCTCTTGGAGAGAGTGATTTTGCGGATGGGGGTGGAGGGCTGAGCATCAGCACAAAAGGTAAGGGATCTCAAGGTAGCCCAGACCAGAAGCTCAACAGTGAATACCAGCTCTGTCTTTACTGCAAGCTTATGTTGACGGAATCTTGCAAATCTGAAAAACGAGGGGAGGTTTCCTTTTGAAATGCTTTCCACAACCTCCCTCCTCCTGTGCAGTGATGGGGTTCCACATTTTTTAGTTTAATTTTAGTTTGGTTTACTTTATTGTCATTGCACTTCATACAATGAAATCAAACACCATCCTCAGTGCACACCATGACCGTGAAAATAAACACAAACACACCTCCTTCACACTCCACACATTGAATTGAAAACCACCAACGCTGCACTATACAGTAGAATTCAACAGAGCTACTACTTTGGGATAAAATCTATTTTCCAGCCTCTTTGTCCTTGTTTGTATTCTGTACCATCTGCCAGATGGTAATAGTTCAAAAAAAAAAAAAAAAGGGTGCCCAGGATGAGATGCAACTTTGAGAATGTTTGAACTTTCTTAAGGCAGTGGGAGCTGCCAGTTTTCCTACCAGTTCTATGAGACCATGCTTTGCGCATGCATCTAACGTGCGCTTTGCGCATGCGCAGCAATGAAAAACCGCCCTCTGTGTGAGCACTGGTGAGGTGAGTGTTTTTTAGCTCAGCTGAGGTGCTGGACGAATCAGCTGAGCTAAAAAACAAGGGAATAAAGGACAGGAAAGGGCAGGGGCAGGGGGGTGGGGCCAGCCAGAGGTGGTATTTGCAAGTTCTCTAAACTACTCATAATTTCTGCTACCGGTACACCAGAACTGCCTGGTCTGCCTAGTCTGCAGCTCTTCTTCCTGACTTCCAAGGTCATCCACACATATCATTACAGGAACAAGAGCAGAGCCCACCAGAGGAGCATGTGGACATACTTATATTTTAAGGAGCCAAAAGGCAGTGATTGTATAGTAGACATAGTGCTGGGCATAGACCATAGAGATGAAGGTACGAAGCTGAATTGGATTGAATATTTTATTTGACTGTGTGTGATCAGACACACAAGGAATTTGCCTCTGGTACAGAAGCACTCGGTGTACTAGAAAGGCAACAAAGAAAATAATAACACCAATAAAAGGGGGACGTAAAGAAAATAATAAAAGGAATAAATAATAAGACTACAGCCACACTCTATTGGTTGATATACATACACATTAGACAGAACTTGTGAGAATTAGATGTTCGGTAGTATGATGGCACAAGGAAAAAAACATGCCTGTGTCTAGTTGTCTGGGAATGCAAGTTCTGTGAGCCCTGAATTTCACAAAATAGCAATAGCGTTTAGACTTATATACTTTACAGCACTCTCTGAGCGGTTAACAAATGTCAGCAAAATTGCCTCCAGCAATCTGGATCCTCGTTTTACCAACATTGGAAGGGTGGAAGGCTGACTTGACCTGAGCTGGTGAGGATTGAACTCCTGGCTGTGGGCAGAGTTTGCTTGCAATGCTGCATTCTAACCACTGTGTCACCACAAGTGAGTTTGAGCCAGCTAGTCCCTTAGCTTAGCATACCTGGTTGTAAAGACAATAGAATAGAATTCTTTATGGAACAGAATAGAATTCTTTATTGGTCAAGTGTGATGTGACACACAAGGAATTTGTCTTCGGTGCATATGCTTTCAGTGTACATTAAAAAATACATTCGTCAAGAATCATAAGATACAACACTTAGTGATAGTCATAGGGTGCTAAATAAATAATCAAATCATACTAGGAGACTAAATAAAACAATGTAAATCGTAAAGATACAAGCAACAAGGTTAGAGATGTAAGTGGGAGGAGATAGGTAATAGGAAGGATGAAAAGAATAATAGTAATACAGTCTTTGTAAATAGTTTGTGAGAATTATTTGTTTAGCAGAGTGATGGCATTTGGGAAAAAACTGTCCTTGTGTCTAGTTGTTCTGGTGTGCAGTGCTCTATATCATCATTTTGAGGTTAGAAGTCGAAACAAAGATAGAGGCAAATAAATATGCTACTCATATTTTTAAAAGAAGGAATACTTGAAGTGTAGAATAAATAAGGTAGAAAAACCATCTGTGGAATCATATCTGGATTAAACACAATACTCGGATAAAATAATCAGTGAGGTGGAGTGATGATAGTGTTGTTGTTGAACTGGTAGTAGAGAGGCCCAGTTTCTAGTCCATTCTCATCCACATAAGCTCCTTGGGTGATTTGGAACCAGTCTGTCCCTCTCAGCCCAACTCACCTTACAGGGTGGTTGTTGTGGGGGAAATAGGAGAAAGAAAGAGCCAACGTTTGGTCTAGTTTGGCTCCAAACTAGAAACAGGAGACAAGTGAGTTATAGTCCAGTTTTAGCCATGAAAGCCAGCTGGGTGACTTTGGGCAAGTCGTTCTCTCTCAGTCTCAATGTATTTTACCTCATAAGCATTGTTGTTGTGGGGAAAATAGGAGGAGGAGGACAGTGTGTTGTTGGATACAAACAAACAAACAAACAAAAAAGCAAATTAGATATGTTCTCTGCCTTGAGTTGTTTATAAAAAAAATAAAATAAAGGCAGGGTATAAATAAATTAATTAAAAAAAACAAGAGCCCATGTGGTGTAAAGGTGAAACCCTGGACCAGGAGTGTGGAAACATAGCTGTAGTTTACACTCAGTCATGGAAACTCACTGAGTAACTTGATCCATGGGCCAATCACGCTTCTCAGTTCTACTTATTTCACGGGGTTATTCTTGTAAAGAAGAGTAAGGACTAAGGAGGGAGGATTACATGGTTACACTGAGGAGGTGGTTATACAAACATGTTTTCACAATTCTGAAAAGTTCATGGGGGGAAAAAAATCCACATTGTTCAAGTAATTGGTGAATGTTCCTTGCACTTTCTGTTCATTTCCCCTAAAGGCACAAAATTCTGTTTATGCTTTCTGAGTCTTCCTATAAGGAAGTAAAAAAAGAGAAGCAAAACTAAAAAAAAAATGTACCAAGAAACGTGGCACTTTGGGCCCAATCTCTTTATCAGGCAACTTGTCAGCTATCCAATGCTATTAGAATTTGAATAACACACTGTTATAATTTTCCACATTTCTTTCCAGAGAGAATAGAAATACCAGTTGACCAGGAGCCAGAGATTCCCTTCTCATTCGAACCAGGTGGTCTGTTCTAGTTAAACCCTGCTTTCTTAAGATAAACTAGCTTGATACCCGTGCTTTGCTACGAAACTATGTGGTCGGGCTTAGTTTTTGGGGAGGAAAATAAGGGGAAAAAAATTCTGCCTCTGCCTATCAGCATCCATCGATATTCATCTGGCTAGCCTCCTATCAGTGTATGAGAGAGTTGAGGGCTGCTTGGAAACTGAAACATGGAAACTGAAACAGTATTTTCTGTGTGAGCAAGAAGGAGACAGCAAGGAGCCTGGGTGTGGCTTAGCTCAACTGTTCTGTACTAAAGCTGGCTGCTGCTGTGAAACTAAAACTGGAACTGGAATTCCTCTTCTCTGCTTTTGTTTTGCATTTGGAACAGATTTCTTTTCAGGTGGGGAGGGGGACTAGAACTCCTTAGCATCAGAGCATGTTAATAATAATATGTATGAAATACTAATGCTCTGATGATCATTTTGAAAAATCCTTTCTTAGTGAGCACTTAAAAGTCAAGAGGAACATATGTGCCAAATTTCAAGTTTGTTGGCTTTACAGTTCTGGAGATTTTGTGATGATGTGTGAGGGCTTTGGTATCTTGGTTCAGGTAGCTACTATCTTTTATTAATCCCCGCTATTAAATTAGAAAGGAGACTTTGGAGCTGTTGATGCTTCTTTCTATGCTGTGAATACTTGTTGATTTTGTATTGTCAAAAAATACCAAGGCTGCCCATGATACTCCATTTGATCAGCTGGGGACATTACTTATGGATGCCCACAATATTGTGAGTGATGTAATAAAAAACTAAATGTCAGAGTTCCAAGCAACACCCCCATAGCAAACAGAACTCCATGGCAGGTAAATTCCTCAAAGAACAATGTTATTGGAAATATCATATTGGCACAGACTGGTGAAAACCGACTCTGAATATTCCCGCAGTTTTCACCTAATTAAAAGTAAAAGTCTTTTCCCCCTTTCCCAATCAGTCACACGGTCCAATCAAGGTGTTGTCCGGTTGCCTGGCAACTTCACTCCTCCTTTCTCCAACTACCTGTGGAAATGTCCTTGGTTCTCAGGAGAAAGTATTTTGTTTTTGTTACAAACCTCAGCTATCTCATTTCCCCCCTCCCTATCCCTCAGCCCCAGTGTGGCAGCACTGAAGTCTCAGAAATGGCCTCGATCAGGTCAGCTTCAGGGTTGACATTAAAGTTTAAATTTAAGTTAAATTTGTATATGGGCAGTTACAGTAGCGGAATCCTGCCCTGGGCAGAAAGTTGGACGAGGTGATCTCCAAGGTCTCTTTCCATGCTGACACATTGCAATTCTATGGACAATAAGGAGTTGATGGGATGCGGTGGCCCAGTGGCTAAGACGCTGAGCTTGTCAAACAGAAAGGTTGGCAGTTCAGCGGTTCGAATCCCTAGCACCGTGTAACGGAGTGAGCTCCCGTTACTTGTCCCAAGCTTCTGCATGTAAAGATGCAAGTAGAAAAATAGGGACCACTTTGGTTCAGCGTCCTGTGAGCCTTCGGCGTTTAGTCCTGCCAGCCACATGACCACGGAGACGTCTTCGGACAGCGCTGGCTCTTTGGCTTTGTAACAGAGATGAGCACCAGCCCTTAGAGACAGAAATGACTAGCATGTGTGTGCGAAGGGAACCTTTACCTTTACCTTAAGGAGTTGATGCTGGGTTCTTTTCTTATTTGTGGCAAAAATGATAAGAGGGAAGAAAGCTCATTTTATCGACTTTCACTTTTTAAATCTTTCTTTCCCTAGAAAGTTCCATCTTGCCACTTCCCGTTGTTGTGCTCCTTGGTGGTCTAGGAGGGTTTCTGCTCATTTCCAACTTGTTTTTGCTTGGCTGCCTCATTTCCAGAAAGAGAGCTCAGGCTCCCAAAGGTAAGCGTAGATCATCACTTATAAATAGGTCACCAGTCAGGGGAAATTCCAATAATCTGCTCTGCTTTTTCTGCCTCGCCAGGAAAAAAAATGATCATTCTATGCAGATAAAGAAATCCTTTCATCTCTTCTGTATTGGTATAATTTCTTTTTCTTGTTTTTTTTCCTCCTAATAGGAGATGGGATTGAAGGACCAACCAGGTGAGCCTAACTGGGCGAGAGGGCAAGACGCGTGGGATTAAGTTTATAACTTGGGGATGCTTTCTTTTCCCTTTCTTTTTCATATTGATGCCTCTAATGTTGAATCAGTTGAAAAGCTGACGTTGTCAGTCATGCAGAGACGGGGGCAATTTCCTTGGTAACTGAGAAACGCTTCATAAATTCATCACTATGCAGGGGTGGGATGCTACCGGTTCTGTTTGGTTCTAAAGAACCAGTAGCTCTGAAGAGCAGCAGACACCGAACCGTTTCTGTGTTTGCTGCTGTTTGGTCCACCTGCCCACCCGGGCTCTTACCTGTCCTTTATTTCCTGCTTTTTCAAGCTCAGCTGATTTGTGCGGCACAGCTGAGGTTGAAAAAGCAAGAAAAAAAGAGACTTTTCAAACGCTGTGCACCTGCGCACAGCGATTTTCAGCTATCCGGGCGGCACAGCTGATGTTTTTTTTTACACGCGCATGCAGCAAAACATAGTCACAGAACCAGTAGTAACACCGGTTGAATCCCATCCCTGTTGCTATGTTATAACCCAGCGTGGTGGTTCATTGCAGGGGGAAAGTGAGATTCGGGAACAGCTACACGGTGAGCAAATGGCTGAAGGTTGGTGGGCAACCAACACAGCTGGAGGGGTACAGTTCAGAGGTAAGTGCATCTATCTAGTCAGAGGGACTGTGGGTGCAGTGACCACAATGTTTGCCAAGCAAGGAAATAGAACTGGTTTGTATGTTAAGCATACAAACAGTATGTATGTTAAGAATAGAATAGAATAGAATAGAATAGAATAGAATGGAATGGAATGGAATGGAATGGAAGGGAAGGGAAGGGAAGGGAAGGGAAGGGAAGGGAAGGGAATTCTTTATTGGCCAAGTGTGACTGGACACACAAGGAATTTGTCTTGGTGCAAATGCTCTCAGTGTATATAAAAGAAAAGATACATTCGTCAAGAGTCAAGAATCATCAGGTACAACACTTAATGATAGTCATAGGGGTACAATCAGCAATCAAATCATACTAGGAAACAGTCCATATAAATCGTAAGGATACAAGCGACAAAGTTACAGTTTGCATGTTAAGCATACAAACAGTATTACATACAAACCATAGAACTGGTTTGTGTGTAATCCTGTTTTCAGAATGCGTAGGAATTGGATACAGATAGTCCTCAACTTACAAACATTTGTTTAGCAACCATTTGAAGTGTCCCAGGATCACGTGATCACCATTTGTGATCTTCCCAGCCAGCATCCAACAAGCAAAATCATTGGGGAGAAGCCTGATTTGCTTAATGACTTTGTGATTCACTTAACAACTGCAGTAATTTGCTTAACCAATGGCGAAAAAAATATTGTAAAATTGGGCACCATTCATTCAGCCTTGCTTAGCAATGGAAATTTTGGTACCATCTGTAGTCATAAGTTGAGGATGACCGGTAAATGTCTGGGATGGTGGTGGTGGAAGCATAAAACTTATTTAGTAGAAGAACAGAAAAAAAATCCCTCTTTTTTTTTTATTCCCCAAAGCTTTTTGAAACTTGCTTTTTCTTTCCAAGGAAACTTAAGTCAAAGCAGCTGGTTTTATTCAGTTGCTTCCTCCACTCAACGTCAAGATTGCATCCTTTGGAAATAAGGGTACATTTTGCAGTGCCTTTGGGTTCTGTCCATCTCACAGAGTCCCCGTGTTCTCGCCAGTATCAGTGAATCCAATTTCAGTAATGAAGAGATAAATTATGTCAGCTGGAAAAGATTAGTCGAACTGACTCACTTAGCCTCCATCATAATGCAACTTAAGAGTGTATTGTTACGGTTTTGGAAAGTGGGTGGGATTGGGGGTTGCTAGGGAGCAAGGAAACTTGGGGAAACTATAGGGAAATTCCCCAGGAGCACTTAAGAGAATCTTTTCTGCCTCTGTCTGGAAAACTTTATGCAGCTCTGCTTCTGTTTCTTATTAGCAGAAAAAGATAGGGTCTGATATCCTAGACATCTGATCCTTTTTTTCAAAAACAGAGGGCATAATCCTGACATTTTGAGAGAGTCAGCCTATTTGAAAGCATCTCATTTGTCAATGCTTGTTGGGGGGGGGAAAAAGAGAGAGTTTCTCTAGCAGAAGGTGAAAGGCTGGAAACTCCTGGAAGAAATGGGGGGCAGACTTAGATATACAAATATTGGTTGGTTGCTTGGTTGTATGGTTGCTTGGTTGTTTGGTTG